>BMAU01017908.1:372500-513771 GCA_019973935.1 Trichonephila clavipes
AAGTGTGTAAAATATGCAACATAACTTTGCATCAAAGTGGTGTTATAAAAAGATATTTACTAATCCATACCAATGAAAATATGTGTGTGCAATCGGTGTAAATGCTTTGTTTCAAAGTTGTTACTTAAATACATATTTGCACACATTCATGCCTCCCAAATATTTGAAGCTTTATATAAATTTAACAGTTTATTTTTTCAAAATTCAAATTTAATTATTTTTTCCTAAGAAATCTTAAAAACTTATAATTGTTTACATTTTCAGTAAGTTTTCGCACAGAAGCTCGAAAAAATGAATATGTAATATCGTATATGTCCATGATTCTGAAGCCAAAAAAGGTCCATTATAAATTTATCATTTTGAATCCACTCACAAATTGACAAATTTATTGAGTAGTATGGAATGCCACTAAGAATTGTACTGCATGTCTACTGTGTGGCACGTGTGCCATAGGTTACTGACCCTGGTTTCGCACGTTCCTCACGTCATGATGTCAATATGTCTAAGGTATTGAACTCCATCAGCGGGGACCAGAAAACATGTGTTGGGCAGAAGTCTTAATAAAAGAGGGAAAAGCACAAGAAGTGTAAAATGGGACACTTTTATTGCTTTGTGAAACAAAGGAGGAGAGGCAGTAAAAAGTGGGGAAGTAGTGGATTTTTTGACATTACTTTTGATAGGATTGTGCGCAGGACAATCCTTCTTACCAAAGGAAAATAATTCGAATATTACTTGTCTTTTTAAAAAAATGAACAGAAGTGTTTATTTATTGACAGAAATTACTTCAATTCAACTTTCTTTTTTCTTGTTCTTCCTTTCTTTTCTTTTTTGTATTTCTAAAAATGCCTTTAAAAAATAACCGTAATAAATCTCGCAAACAACGGTTTTATACGAGCTACAAAAGATCCCGACGCACGGAAGAAAAAAGAAATAGGTAAAGTCAGAAGAAACTCATGACAGTAAAATTTTAAATTTATAATTTATTTATCATAAAAATAAAAATTATTACTTAAACTTAACACATCCTAATCATACAGTAACATTCAAAATTTTATTCATTGAAATATTTTTATATTAAAGTTACAAATATTTTTAACTTACAGATATATATTGTCAGAAAATAAATAAAATCTCTACATTTATTATACTTTCATGTTTATTACTTTTCATATGTACAAAGACCTGCTGTCATAAAACTTTTGATGATAAAATTTTAAATGCATGATTTATTTATTATGAAGTTAAAAATGGTTATTTTAATGTTACACTGTGTAATTTGAGTGTAAATGTTTAATCCATTGGAATACTTTACATATTTTCAATGCTTGATATGTATTGTCAAATTATATAAATAAATAAAATTTCTAATTTTTTTCGCATTCTTACTTTTTTTTTTTTTTTTTTTAAAAAAAATATTTTTAATTTTACATTTCACTTTTAATACCTTTTTTAAAAATTTCTTGTGGTCGTCCAACGTCAGATTCTACATATATACTACAACAAATGAATTCCGGTCGCAAGGCATCTTGGGAAAATTATAAAGCGTACTTGTTTTTTACAACCATAAGCTCTGCTCCAAAGCGCGTTCGAAAATCAAACCCGCTTTTCAAAGTTATATAATACCAGATCGTAGTGTAAGTGGGCCTAGAGAGGATAAATGCCGGTATTTTGCCGGCAATTTTCATCCATTAAATGGGGCTTAAGCGTAGTCGGTAGGCCCTATACCGACAATGTTACATTGAGCCAATTTAGGAACCTGTTTCTCAGAAATTTTTAAATATAAAAACTTCAAATTTTAGCTGTATAATAATTAGGCTTTTTTATTTAAATAATGGTAACATGTTTCAAAGATATTGTTTACTTTTTTCAAAAAAATTCAACGTAAAAGTATCACTTTGAAATTTGTGAAAATTGTCATTTTTTTTACGATAACTGCTTCTGAGCAAAAGATTTTGAGAAAATCTCCAAGAAAGTAGCTTCATTATATATAGTTACATATTATTTATGTGCAGTAAAAATTGCAAGTATATTCATTGCTTAGATTCTTTGAAAAAGATACACGCAATTTGAAAACAATCATTTTGAGATAATACCATTTTAAGTGTAAAAAGGCACTTAATCACAAAAATAATGAATTACAACATGTATTTGCCCCATTTTATTGAACATTAGTATCTTCTTAATTTTTTAAGCATAAAATAGGAAACCAAAAAGCCTTAAAATATGTTCAGATAATACATATATAGTAATTTTCAGTTTTTGTTCAACGAGATTTTTTTTTAGCATTTTGCATCAATTTTCACAAACTATGTAACAATCTGTGAAGAATTTTTAACTTCAATACATTATTAATATCAAATTTGACCTTATAACATCGTAAATATAATGTAAAGATGTATCAATATGTAAAAGTCATGATTTGGGAATATGTGATTTTACGACGTTAGAAAAATTTAATTATAGCTTTGTATGTTTCCACGCAAACAAAATTTCTAAAAGTTTCAAAATTCAAAATTTTCTCTAAACTGTACAAAGGATCTCTAAAAAAGTCAAAAATAAAACTGTTTCTATGTTTTTAAACATGAAATTTGTGTATTTTTATGCATGTAACAAACTTCTCGCAACGACAAAAAGCATTAGACATCTGAGTTGTTGTTAGTTACCTATTATTGAAAAACTTTTGAACTATTAAAGCTTAAAAACTTGTCTGAACAATAAATAAACATTAATATTTGCAATGAAGTGAAATATTTAAAATATATTGTTTAGGTTTCTCAAAAACATGTAACATAAAAATATCACTACGAATTCTTAAAAAAATTGACATTTTTTGTCACGATATATGGACTCCAGTCAAATATTTTGAGAAAATCCCCAAAAAACTCACATGAATATATATAGTTACATATCAGTAGCATGAAAGGGGGGAAAATTTATTACATTCATTCATTATATTCTGAGAAAAACATGAATACAGTTTTAAAAACCTCATTTTTGAGAGAAATTTGAATTTTCACTATAAAGTACCACTTTATCACAGAAATAATGAATTACCCCATGTATTTGTCCCATTTTATTGAACATTAGCATATTTGCAATTTATTTTGCATAAAATAGTAACCAAAATTAAGTCTTAAATTGCCCAGAATAGCATTTTTCAGTTTTTTTTAACGAGATAATTTCTTGTATTGCATCAACTTTCTCAATTCTGTATCAATTTGTGAAGAATTAGTAGCTTTCATGCTTTACAGATATCAAACTTGAACATAAAGGAACATAAAAATAATGTGAAAATGTATTAATATGGTTTTTGTATGAATTTGAGATGGTATATATATATATATATATATATATACGACATTTTGAAAGTTTTTGCTGGGATTTTGTCAAGTTATCATTAGGTTTGGTTGTTGCAGACATTTTCCAAGGTTTAAACTTCAAAAATTACTCTAAACTGGACAAATGATTTCTAAAACAGCCAAAATAAAACTATTTTTATGTTTTTAAACATGAAATTTATGTACTTTTATGTATGTAACAAGCTTCTCGCAAAGGCAACAAACATCACACTTGATGTATCATCTCATACCTTTATCTCAGAAACTATTAAACATATGAACTCAAGACTTTGACTATATGTATTAATTATACATTTATATTTATACTGAAGTGATATTTTTTAAATATATTAATTAGTTTTTTTAAAAAACAAACTTTTAGTTGATCGAGCAAATATGATTATTATGAATTTATTGAAAATTGTCATTTTTTATTATATCTACTTAAGAATGTTTCAAAAATGTCGCTTCAGTATGCACAATTGCATTTAAGAAACAGAGTACATTTACGTAATTTAAAAAAAACATTTAGAAAATAATTTTTATAATAAATCTTACCTTGTAAAAGTATTATCCTATTTATTTTTCATCACATATTATCTTCATTATGCATTATGAAGTTATAAAATTAAGATTCATTACGTAAATATTTCTCAATTGGCCACAATTATATATCCTAATTTTTTTCTTTTAACACATTACTTAAACACGTGAAGATTCAGTAATCATTAACAATAACTAAATAAAAATGAATTTAATCTAAAGAAAAGACCTAAATTTCAGTAAAAAATGGCTACATTTTAAGTATAAGATTTACTAAACCCCACATGAAAATCTGAAATTGCCTCCAAAGGTTTTTAGCAAATCTAACACAGTTGCAGTTACACAATTATCTAAAGTTAATTTGGGTATTAAAAATAAACATTAATCGAGGCTTTGCAACTTTCCGCAGTTTTAAAAAGGCAATGTTTACATTTCTATTTGTCAAAATAAGCGTTTTAAATGAACTGATTTTTTTTTATTTTTTAAAAATCCTTTTAAAATACTTCTAATTCATATAATGGCTTGTATGTTACATCATTGGAAAGGTCTTTATTTCTGGATTTCAGAAAAACAAAAACTCAAAATCGATTTTTAAAAGGGGCTTACCCTACTGACTGGCCTTAAGTACTCCATGAAAGGAATGTTTACCAAATTTCAAGTTTATAGGTCAAATATTTCAAAAACGAGTACATTTATCTATAACGCCCCTTATGTCCCTGCAACGCTCCCTATGGGTATATTTTCGCAAAACCCCTATTGAAGTGGATCTCTACTTTGTGAAATGAATGTGCTTGCAAAATTTCAAGTTTATACGTCTATTATTTCAAAAACGCGTGTACTTATCTATAACGTTTCTTAAACCTTGTAAGGCCCCTCAGTGGTCAATTTTCACAAAATCCGTTCTTAGCGGATCTCTACTCCATGAGAGGAACAAACATTTCAGATCTGTAGGTCTAATAGATCCGGAGATTCGTGATGAGTGTCTTATATAACCGCGTAGTTCGCGTTCTCGTAGGAATACGGAGATAAAATATATGCCCTATGTTACTCGCTGATAATGTAGCTTTCAATTGGTGAAAGCGTTTTTAAAATCGGTTAATTGGTTTAGGCGTGAAAGCGTAACAAACATTCGTATACATAATTTTATTAGGATTGCTATTTTTTACAAAACTATGCATATTTCTTTACCGTTATTTTCATAATATTTAAAAAAAAGAAAATTAGAAATAATTTTAAAAAAAATGACATGCAAATTTAAAAACAATAAATTCATTGGTATCAAACACAATCATAACATAAAAAATAACAAATTTTAAATTTTTTTTAGATATAAACCCGTACATAAAAGAAAATAAACATATATATAACAATAGACTACACCAGTGCTTCTCAAACTTTCAATATTTGCGACCCAATATTCAACCATAACTTTCATCGCGCCCTCCTCCAAACAAATATCAATGTATTGAACTCAGTAATGCTATATTTTGACATTAAAGTTGCTATACGACTTTTCCTTGAGTGCCACCGGCGTATATAAACGTTTCACCGAGCCTAAGCGCTAATTGCCCCGGACGTATATGTACGTCTTTCTGAAGTATACTTTTTTCTGTGCACTCTTATCCAAAAAAATTATTCCAAAGACTTTCTAATGCAATAAATGGAACTTGGCAGTGATTGTGAAGGATTTTCTTATTTCAGATGATTTCCTTATTTATTCCACCCTCCGAATACATCACATACGCTCTCCTACGTGGCATTGGGAAGCAAATCGTGAAGCTTTTAATCTGCATTTAAGAGTTAATTATAAGCCATACAAATTATCAAGATTAGTGTTAATTTTTGTATATAATTTTTTATATATGACAGTAGGTAAGAAAAAAGCCGATTCGACAATAAGCAGGTGGCACAGGCGGAACAGAGTTGAATTATTTTTCTCCTGCTGCTGAGTTGGGTGGTTTTTCTCCTGTTGCTGAGTTGAGTGGTTTTTCTCCTAATATATTGTTCAGGTGGAGCAGGCTGAGCTGAGTTGAATTGTTTTTCTTCCCGCTGTTAAATTAAATTGTTTTTCTCCTGCAATGGTTTTGGTTTTCAAGGCGGAGGTGGTGGTCGAGTTGAGTTGTTTTTTTAAAAAAACGTGTCAAAAATTAAAGTATAGTAATGTTAAAAGTGCTCATGGTACCACATATTGATTAAAATATACAATAATTATTATATTTTAAAATGATTGAAATAAATAACGCTCAAATAAAATTGAAACAAATGATACTCATTTGATTAAAAAAAATTGTTTCTTAATGATTTGAACAGTTTTCTTTTTGCAGATGAAAAAATTAACATCGAAAAAAAAAAACAATTTTTGAACGGGGAAAAATATCATAGAAAAAAAATAATAATCTTTTGAGGAAAAAAAATTATAATAGAAAAAAATAAAAAATTGAATGAAGAAATATTTTTGTCATTTATTTTTTTCTGTGATAAATTTTTTTCCTTCAAAAAATTAATATAATTTTATTCAATTATTGTTTTATTTGAGACTTTTAAATTTTATCAAATAAGTATACGAGTATTTTCATCTGCAAAAAAAACTGTTCAAATCATTAAGAGACAATTGAGACAATTTTTTAAATCAAATAAGTATCATTTATTTCAAAGTTTCAACCATGGATTTCTGCGAGTATACATTATTGGTTTCTTGATAATTTTGTTATTCTGATACAATTTTTTATTTACATCTAGATGTTTCAGTAAATTTGCATCATTCAAAGCTCTTAAAAATAAATATCTTCCTTCAGGTGCCGAATTTCGGTTCCGTAGAAAATCATTCACGAGGAATGCAATATTACTTCCTGGAATAACAGTGTTTTTATAAATAATTTCACCATCAGAACTCCAACTGAAAGATTCTTGAAGCTTTAAAAACTGGAAAACTTTTTTTGCTTTTTCTTTATACCTAGTTGGAACAATTCTAAAAATTTTATCCTCAATCACATCTTTTTCCGATTTTACTACTGACTTTTTAGATTTTCTTTTAATGGTTCCGTTTCTTGATTTTCTGATACAGAAGTTTCAGTTGGAATTGATTCGGACTCTTTTAGACTTTCGTTAGAAAAGTATGTATATTTTTGGAAAACTTGTAGATAAAGAATTGTTTTTTCTTCTTCTGTTAAATCCTTATTATGGAGAATATTTTTCATGCATTCATCAAGTTCCGATAAGTGTTCCGCTACTTGAACTCTTTTTTTGGGTACCAGTACAAATTTTTTGCTTAACCCTGTGAGTGGATGACCCGCTAATTGAATTTCACTTCGAAAGCGGTCTACTATTTCAAAGCTAGCTGTAGCCAAAATGTTTCGATAAATTTCGCGAACTGCTTCAAAAACGCAAGGTAGTTTAATGCCTTCCCCTGTTAAAACCGCAGGAGGTCCTGAAATGGTTTTGCAGGGGATGATTTTATTGCTTTTCGGTCTCTGTGTTCTTCGAAACGGGAGGTTTCTCATTTACAGCTGTGGCCTAGGGCGATGATTGAGAAATGGACATTTTCTCCATATCACGGCCAACAGAAACTTCACACAATTTATTGCAAATATATATTTCATATATTTGGAAAACTTGCTCAATTTCTGATCTAAAAACCAATTAGGTTTTAAGAAATTTTAATTTTCTGAGTTTTGATTTTAAATTCGGTTTCATTTTAAAGCATTTTTGCATTCCTAGATTGAATTAATTAAACATATTTTTTTAACACAATCCAATATTTCGTGTGAAATGGCTATTAACTACAATTTTAATTTCTAAAATCATTTCTGTTTGCTCATGTTTTTGAGTTTTCTCACATTTACTTAATTAAGATTGATTTCAAGACCAATATATTTTTTGACACATAGTTTATATAATTTAAAAGCTCTATACTTTATCTTCATTAATTTTTTCCTTTTGAAAAATGCCATGACCAAAATGTACGCAGGGTACTGTGAGAAATAATACTTGAAAGGGATGGAATATGACTGAAAATGGTAAATCTAAAATGCAGCTTTTTCAGGTAATATTACAATTAGACTACAGAATACAAATGTTGCAGAATGAACTAAATATTTCCCTGATGTACCACAAACTACATTATAATAAATCTATTGTAGTACTACAATGCAGTATTTTAAAGTCATGCAACAAAAACTTAAACTTGCTTAACTGCCATGATGAGGAACTGAGAAAAAAATAGATATTGTTTACAAACTTGGTGATTTCTGGATTACATTTGTATAACTACTAATTTCTATATAAATATTTTGCATTTAAAACTCTTGTGAATATATAAGGTTCTGATAAATGTGAATAATTTATCAAATTAACAGTTGTTATCAATGTTATATATGTCTTAGAATATTTTGAATTAAAAAGATATTTCAGTCATATTTATTTCAAGTAGAATTTTCATGTAGTTCATAAGTTGGATAGTAACAGATTAAAAATTTAAAGCTTTACAGGCATTGGAATTTTTTTTATGCCTTTACAAATTTTAAATATGTTTTTCTCAGATTTTTAATTTTGAAGATGAGAGTGTTTTCTAATCCCTAAGGCGTTTTTCCTGTTCAAGATAGAGTCTTGAAATATCTTTAAATGTTCCCTTACATATGTTCTATAAAAGTTCATATGGATTTAGGTCTGAGAGCTCTAGTTATTTTTAAAAATATCTTAATGTTAATATTTAAAAAAGTTGGGTTTTTTCCAGGTTTAGCCATAAAAAATAATTATTAAAATTCAACAAAGAGATATATTTTAAATTTTATACTTTTTGTTTCCAATAATCTAAGAAATATTAATCACTTACAATAATTAAATATTTTTAATAATTTAACATTTCAGAAAAGTTTTAAAAATTTCAAAACTGTTCAATGCTTTAAAATTGTGAAATAATGGCTTGTCAAACTAACCTATTATTTTCAGAATCAATATAATAGTATAATTTGAATATAAAACAAAAATTAATTTTACTGTGACAAACTGTTTACGACTTCTACTCATATTGTAAAAAGAATGAAAGATAAATATATAACATAGTGGCAGTAAAAAACACATTCATAATATGTTAAAATCCTATCCCGATACAAATTTCAATGCATTTTCCAAACTGTAGCTAAAAACAATTATATGTTTATTAGGCCAGAAATTATTTATATTTAGATATATTTTTCCTTATTAAGTACATAATGAATAATGGCAAGATAATTTGTAAAATCCTGAAAGATTTTAATGAAGAAAAAAGCCAGACATAATTTTAGATAGTTAAAATTTAATTATATAATACACAAATATGCATGTTTTAAAAGAAATAAGTTGGCTAAGAAAATGAAATTTACTTAAAATTTCCTGAATAAAGTAAATCAGATTTCATCCTCAAATACATATAATTGTAAGAAAAGGTTTTATTCAATTTACAATTAGTTACAAAAACCCTTTTATAAAAAATAAATTTAACAGGTATAAATAGCAAAAAATATCAAAGAAGTATGAGAAAGACACATACATGTCGTTTACAGAAATGTCACAGTGTGATATTTTTCGAATCCAACATTACAGTCTTTACATTGAAAACGAGTTTTGACCCTAGGGCAATCGTAAAAAATCGGGGAGAAATTTCTTTAGAACCCAAGAAGTGTTTGTTTGCTAGCTTGTATTTTAAAAGTTTTCAAAAGTCCCAACGCATAAGTAAAATATGTTACAATTCCCTTTTGGTTTCATATTAATTTGAAACTGTAACAAGTTGGGGCGTGTCAGGGCAATCTGCTATTTTATATAGTTAGACAAATTATCTTTTTTAAAGTATATTCTTTCGCTTCATTTTTCTTATCTTAATCAATGCTTTCAGTTTTTGAAACAATATTATTTCATTATAAGATGCCCCCCAAAAAATAATAAAACACCAAACACTTTAAAATTTGAAATCTTTTCAACTTTCCAACCACTAAAAATGAATAAATTTAAACTTCATCAAATAATTTGAAACATTTTCTTACACTTTGATAAAAATAATAACAAAAAAAACTAATTAAGATCTATTATTTTTTTTTTTAGATTTCAAAGCCCAAGTGTTCAGGGAAGTTTACGTACAGTGCCTAGTTATTTATTGTTAAAATACACCGAATTATATTTGAATTTTAAGTGCTTGAACTTCAGTTTACATCAAAGACAACATGAATGAAGATTTTCCCACATTTTTTTTATAATTTGAATGTTTGAATAAATGGTAATCAAAAATATACGGAAACATTTACAGTAGACATTTATGCATATAAATAAACATAAAAATCAATTTTAAATTCAAGCTATTTAAAAACATTCGAATTATTCTTCAAAAATATCTATTTATGCAAAATACCTCAACATTTATCTTTTTCTCAAGGCTAACTGAATAAGTAATTAAAATCTGGATATTTTTTGAAATCTCGACCGTATAAAGCTAGAAATTTTATGTTAGAAATTCCATTTGAAATTTCGAAAAAAAAATGTTTCGCAAAGTTAAAAATTATTTACCATAAGTTCTAGCAACTCTTTGAGTATAATATAAATTTCAAATTTTATATTATATAGCTTCATTGGTATTTTTTAATATAATTTGAAGATTTCATACAATTCAGTCGAAAAATGCATGCTAAGAGCAAAAAATATACTAAAAAAACCGAGGAATATACAATAAAGTTTTACATAGAAGCAAAACTGAGAAGCTAAAGGGTAGGAATGAAAAATTTTGACTATATTTGAAGTAGTTTTCGAAATATTTATTTTAAAGTTCAGAAAATTTGTGTGCGTTATGCTACACTTAATATTAATTAAATGGTTAAAATAATATGTTAATAACAGTCATGTAATCGTGTGATGACACATTCATATACTAATAAAAATTATAATGGTCATTGATGCGAATGTCAAGAATTTTATGTAATTTTAAATTCAGACATTAAGATATTGATGTAGAAAATATAAAACGACCATCTAAAATACATGAAAATGCAGTCTGCTTCAAAATGATCTTGACAAACAAAAAAAAAATCCGGCATTTTCACTTACTATGACAGAGCCGGCTTAGTCAGGGGCGATCTGGAAAAACAGAGAGAGAACCGCGGTTTTGATGGATGGCGCTCTAGCTTTTTAAGTTCTCAGGAAAAATTATATATATATATAAATTACAAATGCAAAAATAAATCTTGTAATGTTCCATACATTTTTATAACAACGAATTGTGGAATTGGCTTCCAATACATTGTTGTTTTTGACAATATGTAAGGTAACCAACCCTACTTTAGATAGATTTGTACTACTTTTTCGTAACCGTATACCTTTTAAAATTAATTCGTGCAGCCGAAATACACCTTTTGCACCCTTAAAAATTTATGTAAACTATAACGGTTAATTTTAATTTATGCAACTTGTGAAATGTTCATAATTAACCATTTCCGTCTAAACAGTTTACATGAAAAAAAAAGTTTGGTCTCCCTCATTCATTAGGGATTTATATAAGATTCTAACATTAAATTTTATTTTTCACCGAATAGGATCGAGTGGTAGTGTATAGTGCTTCCACACCACAAGTCTGGGGTTCTATTAACGGGCTGCGCAAGGTCGACTGTGCCTTTCATCCCCGCTACATTGGGTCGATAAATGAGTACCAAGCTTGCTTCGGGTCTTAAACACTGAAGGTCTCTGTTCAGACAGACCACCAAATCGGGACATCTGTTCATGCACCTCAGCGTCCAATGATCACGTGTATTATGATGGACACAGTAGTTTCTGGCCCTCATTGATTGTTGTGCCACTCAGTTTGAGTCTTAAGTTTGAGGATTGCATCGCTTTGGGGATACCCCTTAGATAAACATGTATTTCCACTCATTTGCAATTAAACATTTTTCTTTCAATTACGTTTATTTGAGAAGGAACTCTGATTTTTCAATTGTATTCGCTTAATAACATGTATATTTGTGTATTATATTAAACATTTTATCAATCCAAAATTACATGTTTTTAGATCCTCTAAAAGCTTTTAGGATTTTACAACTGATCTTACAATCCATATATGTTTTATAGTAGTATATTTAAAAATGATAATGACATTTTTACGACTGTGTGAGCTGTTATGCCTCGTTTATAAATATAAAAAATTGCATTCAGCTACAGTTTTTAAAATGTACAGAAATAAGTGGAGAAACAGGATACTTACATATTATGAATATTTTTGACTGCAGTAAGATATATTTATATTTCAGTTTCTTTACAATTTGAATAGAAGTTGTAAGCCATTTTGGGAATAGTTTGATATTGAGTACCAACCCATAGGCTGTTTAATATTGTAAAGTGTTTTACTTTGATACCAGCACATATTAAAATAAGGCTCATTTGCAGTTATATGATCAGCTTCAGTGATATTTAAATTTTCAAAAATAGTCTACGCGTACGAAAACATTCTTTCACAACCGCACACCACATCTCTCTCATACTATATCTTCCCTACAGCAGGAAATATTTGTGTATACTGAAAAATTTAATACAGGATACATTTTCAAGTGTTAAATTTATTTTTTAAATTTGGTATGAATACATTGGTTAACTTCACTGAACAAAATTGTTTTAAGTGTACTGTTTTGAAAGACAAGATTAATTAGGGAAAACTTTTCTCACAATAGAATTTGTAATGACTGAATTGTTTGAAAATGTAGTTATCGATGTGTGACATTTTTCCTTGTAATAAAAGAAACATAAGGATAAGAAATTTAACTTGAGTAGAAAATGGTTAGAAGTACTGTCATGCGCATTTGAAGAAGTATATCCCCCATTAAAATTAAAAATTATTGACTGAATGTGTGTTATGTCCATCACAAATGCCGATGTAGAAAAGATATTTTTATTTAATACAAAGAGTTCGAAAAGGAGAGCACTAGGAAGGAAAATTTAGATTTTTTCCGAAAAATATTCAGTTAACATAAAAATATCATTTATATGATTTAAATTTAAATAAATTAAAAGTATTGAAATCATTTTTTATGTTATTCTAAATTAAAAATATAATTGAATAGAGAAAGATCTGTTTTATTTCATAAATATGCACCATTTATGTCTTATTGTTTTAAAAAAAAGATAGGACCTTTACTCTTTTTACCTCATAACTTTTTTAAAAGACATGAAAGTGAGCGCGTTTTCTTACTCTCATATTCAAAAATGAATACAGGATGCTTTTTTCAGGTTCAAATCGCAATACCAAAATATTTTTTTTTTAATTTTTAAAAAATGACAGAAAAATAAATTTTGTTTGAAGAAAATATAACTATTTTTCAACTTTTAACACGCCATTTATTTCATGTTTTTTTTACCCTGCATTTTGTTTTAATTTTTCTGTGACTGAATCTATGGGGAAAACGACGGAGTAGAAAGAACTACGGTTTTCATACAAGATTGCCCAAGACAACTTAACAGCTAGCTGTAAACGATTGCTATCCTGGTTCTCAATGATCAAATACGCCGAACCAAGTCATAAAAATGTCCCCTTTCAACCTCCCAAGTTTTAAAAGGGGAAAAGAATTGAAGTCTGTTGCATTTTTGAAAGGAATAGCAATATAAGAGTAAAACGCTTTCGGAATAACTTTTCAGGAGGAAGGTATCCAGTTAGAGGGTTAAACAGTATTTTTATTCCTTCAAAGGATTAATTTATATGATGTTTTAACTCAGTTTATCAGGATTTCTTTTTACTTGAATTTTCCTTTTGCTCTTTCAAAGTTTAGATTTTGTATCATGTAAGATATTGTTGCGTTTTCGGGGGTTCGAAATGATTGAAGCCGAAGAGCGGAATCCAAAACAATTTTATTCTTGGCCAAAACAGTCCTCCACAAATTGTAGAACAGTTCGAGAAATTCACGTACAATCGATGAAAATACTGATAACACAGATGCAATACACTAACAAAAACAATAGTAAACACTCAGCGCAAAAATAATAACTCAAAAAAAAAACAATAACACACGCACTATGCAATCGTCTCTCTCTCTCAAGCAGAGAGGTATCACTTGCATGAAAGCTGAGATCTGACTGACTGACTAGCCGGCCCGGGCCCTTTTATACCTTTCGGTCAGAAACCTCTTGCACTTGCCAGAATAATCTAGAAATAGAAAGGTCTAGAAAAATCCGGAGCGTACGAGAAAAGCTCAATACAGTAATACATTCAATACAATAGTGCTACAATACCGCGATAGGGTTGCCAGACAGGGTTATTAGGAGCAGGGTTGCCATGGTCGCCAAGCTTATCGCCCACATTTGGCGACATATCGCCACATTTGGCGATATATAGCCAAATTTGGTGCCAAAAATTAAGTCGCCAAATCCGTCGCCAACTTGGCGCTAGCTGCAATATTTGGCGAGTTTACCATTTAAACCAATGTTAAAGCATGGGGGCCGTGCAATGCAGTGGAAATGATATTACAGGTAAACAGGGTTAAAATCACATTAGATACGACAAATTAAACTGTAAAAATGAAAACAAATGAGTAGAAACAATTAGAATAAGACTAAATTCGTAACATTGCCCCCCTCTCAAGAACTGCACATCCCGGGCAGTACAACCCTTCATCAGACGTTAACATAATAATAAAGCAATTGATTAAAAACAACTAAATGAATATGCAATAATAAACATGTAATACATAGTACAAAAATAAACACCTAATGCATAGTACAAAATAAACACTTACAAAACAATAAACACAATTATTTACAAGATTATTTACACACTAACTTATTTATACAAGACCATGGTCAAAATAAATTACACGATAATTGACACACTAAGAATTATGGCCATAATATGGAGCGAGCCTGTCGTAATGAACGACTCTAGACTTCGAATTCGTTGACTTACGGATCCGGATTACGACGTCGTTTATTATCTTTAAAATTGTATAAGGACCGTCCCAATGCGATTGTAGCTTAGGAGAAAGTCCTTTGCGTCGAGTCGGGTTGTAGAACCACACCTTGTCACCTTCCTTGAATTGATGTCCTGTGGCTTTTGTGTCGTACCGAGTCTTCATCTTCTCCGTCCTCAGGTTGATCCGTTCTCGAGCCAAATTGTGTACATCTTCAAAACGTGCCTGGAGATTCTGCACGTACTCCTCAGGCGATGAAGGTGTATCCGGAGGGCGACCAAACAGCAGGTCACAAGGGAGACGAAGATCTCGGCCAAAAAGCATCTGGGATGGTGAATATCCGGTAGACTCGTGAACGGCGCTGCGGTACGCTAGCAGAAAGAGAGGAACTTTCTGGTCCCAGTCTTGTTGGTTCTTGGAGACCATCAGTGAGAGGTTATTCAGGATGGTACGATTAAACCTCTCCACCATGCCATCTGACTGTGGGTGCAAAGGTGTGGTCTTGGTCTTGTCAATTCCGAGTAGTTCACAGACCCCCTTCAATACCGCAGAGACGAAATTTCTTCCCTGATCGGAATGAAGTTGAAGAGGTACCCCATATCTCGATATCCAGTGCTGCACTACAGCCTCCGCTACGGTGGGGGCTTCCTGATCCGGAATGGGGTACACTTCGGGCCATTTCGTGAAGTAGTCCATGACAACAAGTAGGTACTTATTACCAGATGCAGTCCTTGGCAGAGGTCCCAGGATATCGAAAGCGATACGTTCGAAGGGTGCTCCAACATTGTAGCGATGCAGCTTCCCTCGGCTACGTATCTTTGGCCCCTTCCGAGCTGAACAGGCATCACAGGACTTGCAGCACTGTTCCACGTCAGCTCTCACTTTACCCCAGAAGAATCGCTCTCGAACTCGGTGCAAAGTTTTCATGACGCCGAAATGACCTCCTGTTGGGCTGCCATGCAATTCTTTGAGTACCTCTGGGATACGAGATCGAGGAAGTACTAATTGCCACCTGAATGTCTTTCCATCCTCTGATTCGAACTTTCGGTATAGAACACCATTCCTGAGATGTAGAGAATTCCAGAGGGCCCAATACTGCTTAGTTGTAGGACTATAAGCCGAGATGTCCTGCCAACTTGGTTTATTGCTGGAAGACTCCATAAACTCTATAAGGGGTTTAATATCAGGATCCGCCATCTGGTCTTCTCGAACTTTCTCGTCACTCCAGGGATCGGGTGGCGTCGCTGTTGAAGTTGTTATCTGGCGTATAGCATAGTCATATTTGGTCTCTACTCTGGAACAATGACGACAATTTTCTGGGCATGGTCTTCTTGAAAGGGCATCAGCATTTCCATGCGAGGAGCCTTTACGATGTCTGATGTCAAAGTAATACTCGTTGAGGCGTTGTATCCATCTGGCTACCTGGCCTTCAGTATTTCTAAAATTCATTAGCCAGGTTAAAGAGGCATGATCGGTACGTAGAAGAAATTTTTGGCCATAGAGATAGTGATGGAAGTGCTCGATGGCTTTCACAATAGCCAGTAGCTCTTTTCGAGTGACACAATAATTTCTTTCTGGTTTCGATAAACACTTACTCCAATAAGCTACGACTCGTTCCTGGCCATCTATTTCCTGAGATAATACTGCTCCGACACTCTCATTACTGGCATCAGTGTCCAAGATAAATGGCTTGTCCGGTTGTGGATATATTAAGATCGGTGAAGACGTCAAAGCTTCTTTAAGCTGGAGGAAGGAATCTTCACATTCTTTTGTCCACTGAAACTTTTGTTTACTTTCTGTTAGCTTGTGCAAGGGTCTTGCGATGTTGCGAACACCTTCTGCAGAGATGATGTGTCCCAGATAATTGACTTCTTTCTGGAAGAACTTGCATTTCGAAGGGTTTAGCTTCAAGTTAGCGTCGCTTAATTTTGATAACACCTTCCGGATATTTTGAAGATGTTCTTCAAACGTACGCCCTCCTATTATGACGTCATCCAGGTAAATAAGGCAAGCTTCAAAAGTCAGACCCTTTAGCACGGTCTCCATCAGGCGCTCGAAAGTAGCTGGCGCATTGCAGAGCCCGAACGGCATGACTTTGAACTGCCATAGTCCTTGGCCGGAAGTGAATGCTGTTTTTTCTCTATCTTCGGGATGGATCTCCACTTGCCAGTATCCGCTCTTTAAATCTAATGTCGAGAACCATTTATGACCGGAAAGGGTATCCAGGGTGTCATCTATCCTTGGAAGAGGGTAGCTGTCCTTCTTGGTGACGTCGTTAAGTTTTCGATAGTCCACGCAAAATCTTGTGGAGCCATCTTTCTTACGAACCAAGACGATTGGAGATGCCCACGGACTCGAAGACGGTTCTATGATGTCATTTTCCTGCATCTCTCGTAGTAGTGTTCCGACCTCTTCCTGTTTAGCAAACGGCAAGCATCTTGGGTGCTGTTCAATCGGCGGATGGTCAGCTGTATCAATTCTGTGTTGTGTCATTGTAGTATGGCCAATATCGCTACTTTTTCTAGAAAACACGTCTTCAAATTCTTGGAACAGTCTTTCTGCGGAGCTTTTCTGTTCGGGGGACAATTCAGCATTTTCTAGAAGGTCGGGAGTCAACTGTTGAGGCGAGTTGGATAGGAGCAAGCTCGAACTTTTGCAGACACACGTTACTGGACTGCAGGTTGCTAACACTTCACCTTTCTGGAACACTCTAGGTTTTTCAGTTACGTTGCAAATTCTTACCGGGATAGTTTTTCTGGAAAGATCCACTAGCGTCGAAGCTATTAGCAATCCATTCGCTTTATTTTCCGCAGTTGCAATTAGTCCAGAGTTTAAACTCTCATCGTTACCGATGTATCCAGGTACTATGATTTCAGTCCTTGGGTTAATGGTAATATTCTCGTTAGCGGTTACCTGTCGAATAGATTCTGTCCTGTGTTCAATTTTGAATATAGTGACTTCTTCGTGTATGGAACGTAATTCGTTCTTGTTGAAGTCTAGAGTGAAACCATGCTCCTTTAGAAAGTCCAGTCCAAGAATGAAAGGGTCTGCAATATCTGCGACATACACAGCATGTTGGTAGGTAGTGTCTCCAAACTGGATCTTGACTTTTAATTTTCCGTGAATATCAATCTTTTCCCCCGTCACGGTCTGTAGCACCATGCGGGCCGGGGTCCAGATAAGTTTCTCTTTTAATTTTTGAGCCAGATCGTTCCGAATGATAGACACATTGGCTCCTGTATCGATGATCATGTTGCAGGGAAGCTCGTGGACATGTCCCATTATAAAAATTCCATTCTCACCGGTACTCTTTGTCGAAATTTGACACACTGGAATGTGGGGCTTTCCAAAATCTGGCAACCTCCGCCCCACGCGATGGTCATTAATTAGTTTTCCGACACCTCCTTCTGGAAGGCGCTTATTAGTTTCAGCGCCTTGGCGTGCCCGGCAGCTTCTCTGCAGATGCCCTTCTCGACCGCAGGTCCAGCATTTAAGGGTCTTCTTCCCGTCTGCTTTCTGGGACATCAAAGACTCAACTCTATTCAAGAAGCTTCTCATCTGTCGCTCTAACCGCTCCACACCTGAGTTCGACGTGTCCGATTCGTTGACGGCTCGTATGGGGTGTCTGTCCTTTCGTGTTGCTTGCTGGGCTGCCTCGAATTTCATAGCAAACACTAGGGCCCCCTTTAAGTCCTTGAGATCCGCCATTCGGAGAGCTTTCAGGATTTCCGGATCACGCACCCCGTCGATGAAGTGTTGCAGCGCCAGGACTTCTCTTACTTCAGTCGGACAGTCAGAAAACGCCAAGTGAGAAAGCCTCTCGACGTCCGTCGCCAGTTCTTGGAGCGTTTCGGACACTTTCTGCTGCTGTGACTTCAGCTGGAGTCTGCTGTAATCCTTCACACATTTCTCTCCGAAGCGTAACTCCAGAGCATTAACGAGAGCGTCGAAATCCAGCCGCTGTATTTCCGGCAAAGTTTGCGAAATGTCAGCAGCGTCGGCTCGAAGAGAAGCAGCTAACTGGCAGGCCTTGGTCTGGGAGTCCCACTGGTTTGCATCCGCCACTATGGAGAATTGGGTCTTATACACCTGCCAAGAGGACTTTCCGTCATATGTAGAAAGCTTGATGGAAGGCTTGGAATAAGGAGCTTGAAACTTAAATTCATCCCCTTGACCAGTCATGACTTTCTGCTTCAATTTCTCTAGTTTGCTCTCCATATCTTCGAATTTATTTTCAAATTTGTTCTCTATATCCACAAATTTGTTTTCGAATTTATTTTCCACCGACTCGATTCTTCCTTCCATTTCTTCAAATTTCTTGTCCATAGTCGTCAATTTGTCGCCAATGCCCTTCAAATCACTTTTCAACTCTTCCTTGTTCGCGGTCAACTCCGATTTCATTTCAGTCATATTGGCATTCATGCTGGCGGTCAATTTTTCTAGAAGAGTCTGGAACTGGGCCTCCATCGCTCTTGTTGTTGGCATTCAACCCCACTTCTGACACCAATTGTTGCGTTTTCGGGGGTTCGAAATGATTGAAGCCGAAGAGCGGAATCCAAAACAATTTTATTCTTGGCCAAAACAGTCCTCCACAAATTGTAGAACAGTTCGAGAAATTCACGTACAATCGATGAAAATACTGATAACACAGATGCAATACACTAACAAAAACAATAGTAAACACTCAGCGCAAAAATAATAACTAAAAAAAAAACAATAACACACGCACTATGCAATCGTCTCTCTCTCAAGCAGAGAGGTATCACTTGCATGAAAGCTGAGATCTGACTGACTGACTAGCCGGCCCGGGCCCTTTTATACCTTTCGGTCAGAAACCTCTTGCACTTGCCAGAATAATCTAGAAATAGAAAGGTCTAGAAAAATCCGGAGCGTACGAGAAAAGCTCAATACAGTAATACATTCAATACAATAGTGCTACAATACCGCGATAGGGTTGCCAGACAGGGTTATTAGGAGCAGGGTTGCCATGGTCGCCAAGCTTATCGCCCACATTTGGCGCCAAAAATTAAGTCGCCAAATCCGTCGCCAACTTGGCGCTAGCTGCAATATTTGGCGAGTTTACCATTTAAACCAATGTTAAAGCATGGGGGCCGTGCAATGCAGTGGAAATGATATTACAGGTAAACAGGGTTAAAATCACATTAGATACGACAAATTAAACTGTAAAAATGAACACAAATGAGTAGAAACAATTAGAATAAGACTAAATTCGTAACAATATTTATAAAACATTTTTTAATAGTATTGTGTTCGAATATTCAATTCTTGATCTTCAAATGACTAGTTGATGCTTAATTATAAATGTTAACTATTTTAAAACTAAATTAACTGCATTTAGATTGTGGCTGATGATCCATTGAATCATTTTTAAATTGCAAAATTAAATTACGATATTACAAGATTGAAATGAAGTTAGTCTCAAAATAAATTGCTTATCGAAAAGCTTGAGGAAAATTTGGCTTGGCTGCAAGTAACGCCCAAATGGTAAAAATGTTAACTATTGCTAATTAAAATTTTTCTTCAGTTTGTGGTATCACAGTTGAATCTGAAAACGATTTTTATTCTGTCATATTCCGATCAATCCGTCCTCGACCACTCCCAGAAATTCATTGAAAAGAACTTTTTTTTTTTTTGGCAACAAGCCAGTCGAACGAAAGGATTTGCTGAGTACAGACTGATAGAACTCTCTTTGCGGCCCATTTTATGGGATAAATATTTTCTTTGATTTTTTAATTTAATTGTCATATGTCGTAGTGTTAGTTTATAGTTTTGTTTTGTGTGTGTGTGTCGATAATTAAAAAACTAAAAAATATTTTCAAGTTTCATTTTTGAAGATTGTGCATTTTCTCTTTCACGTCGTCAGCAGAGAGGATATACGGCAAAGAGACTCATCCCCGGAAATTTTGAAGGTAAGAGAAAATTTAGTTTTTTTACCTATTAGTATCGTTTTTCACTAAATTTAGAAGTGAATTTAACATCTGGCATCCCTGCCGGGATTTTTGAGCTCTTTGATTTTTGAACTATTTGCTATATGATATGTTATTTTCCTAATATTGTGATTTTCATAAAAGAAAAAGAGAAATACACACACACACAATGGCTGACGACGCTATGAATAAATTAAAAAAGAAACGCGCAAGTGTAAGAACGACCATCACAAAAACTGTGAAAAATATAGAAACCGAAATCAATAAACCTGAAGTTTCTGTAGATGCTTTGGAAGAACTTTTAGAACACATTAAAATTTATTCTGAGGATCTAAACGCTATAAACACTCAAATAGAAAATGCCGTCGATATTACGGAGCTAGATAATGAACTAAAAAGCGCTACAGAATACCAAGACAAAATAATAACATGGACATTTCGAGCAGGAAAGAAAATACGGGACTATCAAAAAACAATTCAACGGAAATTTCCACAACATCGAAAGTAGCACCTGAAGTGTTAACTCAGAATTTCGTTCCAGAAAAGGCTAATGTTAAATTACCGAAGCTGACAATTAATCATTTTTATGGAGATAATTCTCAATGGCTCACCTTTTGGAATACATTCGAAACCGCGATACATAAAAATGAATCCCTAGACAAAATTACTAAGTTTAATTATTTGAGAACATATTTGAAAGGATCTGCCCTTAATTCAATAGATGGTTTGTCTATAACACCCGAAAATTATGATGCTGCCATAGAAATATTGATATCCCGTTTCGGAAAAAAGAATATTTTAATTAATACCCATATGAACAATTTATTTCGAATCCCCCTTTAAAGAATGCAAGAGACCCTGTGTTATTCAGAATTTTTTTGATCAAGTACAAAGCGAAATCAGAAGTTTAAAATCTCTGGGAATTAATTCTGAAACTTACGGTAATATTCTAACGCCTATGCTGATAAAATTACTAACCCCTAATTTAATTTTTGAATTCAACAAATTGACTGGTGATTCTGAATATGATTTAGACCAGTTGTTACAGTTTTTAATTGAAAGATTAAATGCGACAGAACGCTCACAAATCATGACTCACTCTGAAATACACTCGGCCTCAAAGAAAAAAAAATGTTCTCTCCTAGAGCAGCCGCCGCCGCGGCGACTCACATATCCGGTATCAAGCAATAAAAAAGAAAAAAATGTATTCACTGCTGCTGAATTATTGACAGTTGAAAAGAAAGACAAAACTTTATCATGCATTTTTTTGTGAGGAGTATAAGCGCGATAATAGTATGCATGACTCTTCCAAGTGTCAATTTGTTTTTTCGTTACCATTGCAAAAAGAAAAGAAATTTTAATGAAACATGGTTTTTGCTTTAAATGCATCAAAAAAAGTTCACATCTCTCTCGAAATTGTCCAGAGCGAATAACTTGTAAAAATTGTAAGAAATTTCATTGTGATATTTTATGTTATGCTACTGAAATAAAAACTGCTGATCATAAATCTTCAGACAGTAATATGCTTAATGATGAAATTAGTAGTAGCTTACTTGTAAATAAATCATTTATGAAACAAGTGTTTTTGCAAACTCTGGTTGTGTGTATTAATGTAAATAAATCAGATTATTACGTTAGAGTGCTAATAGATAGTGGGTCTGTAAAATCTTACCTAAGTAAATTCTTGGCTGTTACCTTGAATTTAGAGTGTACAGGGGAAGATACAATTATTCATGGATTATTTGGCGACATTGAAAAAGGGAAGATCACAAAAAATACCGCGTAAATGTGAATAATATAGATAAGAGTTTCTCTTTTGATTTAGATGTTATGGATCAAGAAAAAATTTGTGTATCTATTCCAAAAATCAGTAACCCTAAGATTATCAATAAAATTAAAAACTCTGGTATTTTGGCAAGTGATATTTGTTTTAATGAAAATATGTGCTTGTACGAAAATGATCCGAATGAAATACATATGTTAATTGGGGCTGACTTTGCAGGAAGATTACTCACGGGTGAAATCAAACAAATAACTGAGAATCTAGTCGCCATACATACACGTTTAGGCTGGACGCTGATGGGAGAATCTGGGGAAAATACTCGTAGGTGTGAAACATTGCTTTCTCTCCATGTTAGCGATTTGGATATATCAGAATTATGGCGATTGGACACAATAGGTATTAAAGATTTAGGGGAAAATCAGTCCAAAAGGGAATTAGAAGAAGCCGCTAAATTGCATTTTCTTGAAAATGTTAAAAGGGATCATGAAGGCCGATACATGGTAAATTTGCCGTGGATAAAAGATCATCCCCCTCTTACTAGTTGCAGAAAGATAGCTGAAAAAAGACTCGCGAATTGCGTCAAATCATTAGAAAAGGTTGGAAAATTAAGCGATTACGAGGAAGTGTTTAATGAGTGGGAGAATGAAGATATAATTGAAAAGGTTGAATCTCATCAAGAAATAGACGAAGAACACTATTTGCCGCACAGGCCGGTATTCAAAGAAAATTCAACTACTAAAGTTCGCCCTGTTTTCGACGGGTCGGCAAAAGAGAAAAATTCCCCATCGATCAATGACTGTTTGGAAAAAGGTCCAAATCTTATCGAACTCATACCTTCTTTGATAAATAGGTTTCGATTCGGCAAATTTGGGGTGATTGCCGATATAAAAAGGCATTTTTGCAAATTGGGTTACAAGAACGAGATAGACCTTTTCTAAGATTTCTTTGGCGGGAAAAGGGAAAAACGATAATATAACTGTTTACCAACACAATAGAGTAGTATTTGGGATATCTTCAAGCCCATTCCTTTTAGGAGCCACAATAGAATTTCACTTAAAGAATGCCCCTGACCACTACAAAGAAACTGCGCACACCCTCTTAGAGTCATTTTATGTGGATAATTTAGTATGTAGTGTCAACAGTAAAGAAAAGCTGGATAAACTGATCGTTGAATCTCAAGAAATTTTGGAAGAAGGTAAATTCGAACTAAGAGGATGGGAGCATAATAATCTTGACCCACAAACAGAAAACACCGTTCCTACAGAAAGACGCAGCGTCCCTGTCTTAGGGCTAAAATGGGACTTAGATCAAGATTTACTCTCTGTAGACAT
This sequence comes from Trichonephila clavipes, assembly GCA_019973935.1. NCBI lineage: Eukaryota > Metazoa > Arthropoda > Arachnida > Araneae > Nephilidae > Trichonephila > Trichonephila clavipes. The sequence continues at coordinate 396,348 of BMAU01017908.1, forward strand.
AAAAGTTCACGAATCTAAAAATGAAATCCTAACAAAAAGAAAAATATTATCGCTGGTACGTAAGATATTTGACCCTATTGGTTTTACTTGTCCGGTAACTTTAATACCGAAAATAATGCTGCAAGAGTGTTGGACACTCAAAGTCAAGTGGGATAGCGAACTACCGGCATCTATTTGGCAAAAATTCCAAAAATGGAAAGATCAGCTCGATCGCTTGAAAGCTATTGCTGTTCCAAGGTGCATGATAGAAGATCCTGAGACTTCGCAAAATTTAAGTCTGCACGTGTTCTGCGACGCCAGTAAAGCAGCTTATGCTACTTGTATATTTCTTAGAAGCGAAAATGAAAATTCAGCCTCATGTCAACTTGTACAAGCCCGATCTAGAGTAGCTCCACTGAAATCCATTTCAATACCCAGACTCGAACTCCTTGCTTGCACAATTGGGGCAAGGCTTGCCCGTACTGTGAAAGAAGATCTAAAACTTCCATCTTTACCAGTTTTTTATTGGTCAGATTCAACTAACGCTCTCTATTGGATAAAGAAATCGGAGAACTGGGCTGTTTTTGTATCAAACAGAGTCAAGGAAATACGGAACCTCTCAAATCCGGATGATTGGTACTACGTTCCGGGATCGAAAAATCCAGCAGACCTTCCCTCTCGAGGATGCAGCGTGGATGTTTTGGCAAAATCAAAATGGTGGGAAGGCCCTGATTGGCTCAGAGGTCCTCCAAAAGACTGGCCGATCAAAGAAATTTATCCTGACTTTGAAATCGTTAACGCTGAAAAAAGAAAGACAGTCACTTCCGCCACCAATTCGGAGACAAACAAATTTAAATTCTTCAATGACGTATCATCTTTTGGAAAATTTGTTCGAATCATGGCATACGTGTTACGATTTTGTAACAACTTGAAGAAAAATCCGATCGATCCCAAAAAAGGAAAATTAGAAGTTGCTGAACTCTATGAAGCAGAAAAAGTTATTTTGAAAGAAATTCAACTAGAGACTTTAGTTGAAGAAAAACAGATTAAATTGAACACAATGAAAGGAGACGATGGATTGATTAGAGTTGAAACCAGAGTTTCCTGTAGGAAAGACCTAGAAACCTTCAGATATCCGATATTACTTCCGAATACACATCAGTTAGTTAAAAACTGATTATGGAAAAACACATAGAACTTGAGCATGCTGGTACTCAGACGTTAATGTCAAACCTCAGAGAGAGTTATTGGATAATCAAGAGTAGAAAAACGATTCGTCAGGTAGTAAGAAGTTGCATAACTTGCAAGAGGTTTTCGGCTCGCCCTTTAGAAACAGTCAGTATTCCTCTTCCAGAAGATCGAGTGAGAGACGCGGCTATTTTTGAAGTTTGCGGAGTTGACCTATGTGGTCCACTTTTTTAAAGGAAAACAAGAAATGTTGGATTGTTTTATTTACATGTGCGATCTATAGAGCAGTCCACCTGAAGTTAATCACTTCTTTGTCGACCGATAGTTTCATCTTAGCTTTCCGCCGGTTCATCGCGAGAAGAGGTCGCTCTACTACGATTTATTCCGATAATGGAAAAAATTTTGTCGGCACATTCAACGCTCTAAATTCTATTGATTGGGATAAGATTCAAGATTTCGCTATTAAGATAAAAATTCAGTGGAAATTCAGCCCTCCATCAGCCCCTTGGTGGGGAGGATTTTGGGAACGACTAGTGGGAATGTTGAAGAACGTACTTAGAAAAGTTCTTGGAAAAGCAAGCTTAAATGAAGAAGAACTAAACACCTTATTATGTGACGCAGAAAGCATAATTAATTTCAGACCTATTACTTACCTTTCAGAAGATCCTAAAGATTTAGTTGCCCTAATTCCAGCCATGTTCCTTCAAGAAATTCGCGAAATTGGAGTTCCTGATTTTGATATGATAGATTCCAAGAAATTAGAAAGAAGATTTATTTACCGAGTGAAGATACGCAAAGACTTAAGAAACAGATTCCGAAATGAATATTTGGGTTTGCTAAAAGACTATTCAAAGGTCCGCAAAGAAGCATCGGTTAAAGATGGAGATATCGTGCTAATCGGAGATAAAGATGTTAAAAGAATCAATTGGCCAATGGCAAAGATAATAAAATCTTTTCCAGGAAAAGATGGTAGAATTCGCGTAGTAGAGGTAAAAACACCTTCTGGCAACTTCATCAGACCAATCCAGAAACTTTACCCTCTAGAAGTCAATCTTCCTGAGGCAAGTGACTTTCGTGAACGAATTCAAAAGGATCAAAAGAACCAAGAAATTTCTACTTCTCGACGAGGACGAACTCTAAGACCTCCTAAGAGACTTGAACTTTAGAAATTTTTGAGTTGTCAACCTTAACAACTCAAAGATGGGAGGATGTCATATTCCGATCAATCCGTCCTCGACCACTCCCAGAAATTCATTGAAAAGAACTTTTTTTTTTTTTTTTGGCAACAAGCCAGTCGAACGAAAGGATTTGCTGAGTACAGACTGATAGAACTCTCTTTGCGGCCCATTTTATGGGATAAATATTTTCTTTGATTTTTTAATTTAATTGTCATATGTCGTAGTGTTAGTTTATAGTTTTGTTTTGTGTGTGTGTGTCGATAATTAAAAAACTAAAAAATATTTTCAAGTTTCATTTTTGAAGATTGTGCATTTTCTCTTTCACGTCGTCAGCAGAGAGGATATACGGCAAAGAGACTCATCCCCGGAAATTTTGAAGGTAAGAGAAAATTTAGTTTTCTTACCTATTAGTATCGTTTTTCACTAAATTTAGAAGAGAATTTAACATATTCAAAGTTGTTTGCGTCACGTTTCTTCCCGGCCAATAGGAAGAGACTGAAAAATGTGTATATCTTTTATTAGGATTACACTTTTGGATTTACGTACCAACATATTGTTACGAATTTAGTCTTATTCTAATTGTTTCTACTCATTTGTGTTCATTTTTACAGTTTAATTTGTCGTATCTAATGTGATTTCAACCCTGTTTACCTGTAATATCATTTCCACTGCATTGCACGGCCCCCATGCTTTAACATTGGTTTAAATGGTAAACTCGCCAAATATTGCAGCTAGCGCCAAGTTGGCGACGGATTTGGCGACTTAATTTTTGGCGCCAAATTTGGCGATATATCACCAAATGTGGGCGATAAGCTTGGCGACCATGGCAACCCTGCTCCTAATAACCCTGTCTGGCAACCCTATCGCGGTATTGTAACACTATTGTATTGAATGTATTACTGTATTGAGCTTTTCTTGTACGTTCCGGATTTTGCTAGACCTTTCTATTTCTCGATTATTCTGGCAAGTGCAAGAGGTTTCTGACCGAAAGGTATAAAAAGGCCCGGGCCGGCTAGTCAGTCAGTCAGATCTCAGCTTTCATGCAAGTGATACCTCTCTGAGCTAGAAAGAGAGACGATTGCATAGTGCGTGTGTTATTGCTTTTATTGAGTTATTATTTTTGTGCTGAGTGTTTACTATTGCTTTTGTTAGTGTATTACATCTGTGTTATCAGTATTTTCATCGATTGTACGTGACTTTCTCGAACTGTTCTACAATTTGTGGAGGACTGTTTTGGCCAAGAATAAAATTGTTTTGGATCCCGCTCTTCGGCTTCAATCATTTCGAACCCCCGAAAACGCAACAATTGGTGTCAGGAGTGGGGTTGAATGCCAACAACAAGAGCGATGGAGGCCCAGTTCCAGACTCTTCTAGAAAAATTGACTGAAATGAATGCCAATATGGGCGAAATGAAATCGGCGTTGACCGCCAGCATGAATGCCAATATGGGCGAAATGAAATCGGAGTTGACCGCCAGCATGAATGCCAATATGGGCGAGTTGAATAACAAACTGACCGCGAACAAGGAAGAGTTGAAAAGTGATTTGAAGGGCATTGGCGACAAATTGACGACTATGGACAAGAAATTTGAAGAAATGGAAGGAAGAATCGAGTCGGTTGAAAATAAATTCGAAGATATGGAGAGCAAACTAGAGGCGAAAATTTTCGAAAAGGTAGAAGAAGTTTCCATCTCGTTCAGGAGTGACCTAGAGAAATTGAAGCAGAAAGTCATGACTGGTCAAGGGGATGAATTTAAGTTTCAAGCTCCTTATTCCAAGCCTTCCATCAAGCTTTCTACATATGACGGAAAGTCCTCTTGGCAGGTGTATAAGACCCAATTCTCCATAGTGGCGGATGCAAACCAGTGGGACTCCCAGACCAAGGCCTGCCAGTTAGCTGCTTCTCTTCGAGCCGACGCTGCTGACATTTTGCAAACTTTGCCGGAAACACAGCGGCTGGATTTCGACGCTCTCGTTAATGCTCTGGAGTTACGCTTCGGAGAGAAATGTGTGAAGGATTACAGCAGACTCCAGCTGAAGTCACGGCAGCAGAAAGTGTCCGAAACGCTCCAAGAACTGGCGACGGACGTCGAGAGGCTTTCTCACTTGGCGTTTTCTGACTGTCCGACTGAAGTAAGAGAAGTCCTGGCGCTGCAACACTTCATCGACGGGGTGCGTGATCCGGAAATCCAGAAAGCTCTCCGAATGGCGGATCTCAAGGACTTAAAGGGGGCCCTAGTGTTTGCTATGAAACTCGAGGCAGCCCAGCAAGCAACACGAAAGGACAGACACCCCATACGAGCCGTCAACGAATCGGACACGTCGAACTCAGGTGTGGAGCGGTTAGAGCGACAGATGAGAAGCTTCATGAATAGAGTTGAGTCTTTGATGTCCCAGAAAGCAGACGGGAAGAAGACCCTTAAATGCTGGACCTGCGGTCGAGAAGGGCATCTGCAGAGAAGCTGCCGGGCACGCCAAGGCGCTGAAACTAATAGCGCCTCCCGGAAGGAGGTGTCGGAAAAACTAATTAATGGCCATCTCGTGGGGCGGAGGTTGCCAGATTTTGAAAGCCCCACTTTCAAGTGTGTCAAATTTCGACAAAGAGTACCGGTGAGAATGGAATTTTTATAATGGGACATGTTAACGAGCTTCCCTGCAACATGATCATCGATACAGGAGCTAATGTGTCTATCATTCGGAACGATCTGGCTCAAAAGTTAAAAGAGAAACTTATCTGGACCCCGGCCCGCGTGGTGCTACAGACCGTGACGGGGGAAAAGATTGATATTCACGGAAAATTAAAAGTCAAGATCAGGTTTGGAGACACTACCTACCAACATGCTGTGTATGTCGCAGATATTGCAGACCCTTTCATTCTTGGACTGGACTTTCTAAAGGAGCATGGTTTCACTTTAGACTTCAACAAGAACGAATTACGTTCCATTCACGAAGAAGTCACTATATTCAAAATTAAACACAGGACAGAATCTATTCGACAGGTAACCGCTAACGAGAATATTACCATTCCCCCAAGGGCTGAAATCATAGTACCTGGATACATCGGTAACGATATGAGTTTCAACTCTGGCCTAATTGGATCTGCGTAAAATAAAGCGAATGGATTGCTAATAGCTTCGACGCTAGTGGACCTTTCCAGAAAAACTATCCCGGTAAGAATTTGCAACGTAACTGAAAAATCTAGAGTGTTCCAGAAAGGTGAAGTGTTGGCAACCTGCAGTCCAGTAACGTGTGTCTGCAAAAGTTCGAGCTTGCTCCTATCCAACTCGCCTCAACAGTTGACTCCCGACCTTCTAGAAAATGTTGAATTGTCCCCCGAACAGAAAAGCTCCGCAGAAAGACTGTTCCAAGAATTTGAAGACGTGTTTTCTAGAAACAGTAGCGATATTGGCCATACTACAGTGACACAACACAAAATTGATACAGCAGACCATCCGCCGATTAAACAGCACCCAAGACGCTTGCCGTTTGCTAAACAGGAAGAGGTCGGAACACTACTACGAGAGATGCAGGAAAATGACATCATAGAACCGTCTTCGAGTCCGTGGGCATCTCCAATCGTCTTGGTTCGTAAGAAAGATGGCTCCACAAGATTTTGCGTGGACTATCGAAAACTTAACGACGTCACCAAGAAGGACAGCTACCCTCTTCCAAGGATAGATGACACCCTGGATACCCTTTCCGGTCATAAATGGTTCTCGACTTTAGATTTAAAGAGCGGATACTGGCAAGTGGAGATCCATCCCGAAGATAGAGAAAAACAGCATTCACTTCCGGCCAAGGACTATGGCAGTTCAAAGTCATGCCGTTCGGGCTCTGCAATGCGCAAGCTACTTTCGAGCGCCTGATGGAGACCGTGCTAAAGGGTCTGACTTTTGAAGCTTGCCTTATTTACCTGGATGATGTCATAATAGGAGGGCGTACGTTTGAAGAACATCTTCAAAATATCCGGAAGGTGTTATCAAAATTAAGCGACGCTAACTTGAAGCTAAACCCTTCGAAATGCAAGTTCTTCCAGAAAGAAGTCAATTATCTGGGACACATCATCTCTGCAGAAGGTGTTCGTACGGACCCCGAAAAAGTGTCCGCCGTAAAGAATTGGAAACGCCCTGAAAACCTCCGTGAGCTGCGAAGCTTCCTGGGACTATGTACTTATTACCGAAAGTTTGTGAAAGGGTTCTCTAACATCGCAAGACCCTTGCACAAGCTAACAGAAAGTAAACAAAAGTTTCAGTGGGCAAAAGAATGTGAAGATTCCTTCCTCCAGCTTAAAGAAGCTTTGACGTCTTCACCGGTCTTAATATATCCACAACCGGACAAGCCATTTATCTTGGACACTGATGCCAGTAATGAGAGTGTCGGAGCAGTATTATCTCAGGAAATAGATGGCCAGGAACGAGTCGTAGCTTATTGGAGTAAGTGTTTATCGAAACCGGAAAGAAATTATTGTGTCACTCGAAAAGAGCTACTGGCTATTGTGAAAGCCATCGAGCATTTCCATCACTATCTCTATGGCCAAAAATTTCTTCTACGTACCGATCATGCCTCTTTAACCTGGCTAATGAATTTTAGAAACACTGAAGGCCAGGTAGCCAGATGGATACAACGGCTCAACGAGTATTACTTTGACATCAGACATCGTAAAGGCTCCTCGCATGGAAATGCTGATGCCCTTTCAAGAAGACCATGCCCAGAAAATTTTCGTCATTGTTCCAGAGTAGAGACCAAATATGACTATGCTATACGCCAGATAACAACTTCAACAGCGACGCCACCCGATCCCTGGAGTGACGAGAAAGTTCGAGAAGACCAGATGGCGGATCCTGATATTAAACCCCTTATAGAGTTTATGGAGTCTTCCAGTAATAAACCAAGTTGGCAGGGCATCTCGGCTTATAGTCCTACAACTAAGTAGTATTAGGCCCTCTGGAATTCTCTACATCTCAGGAATGGTGTTCTATACCGAAAATTCGAATCAGAGGATGGAAAGACATTCAGGTGGCAATTAGTACTTCCTCGATCTCGTATCCCAGAGGTACTCAAAGAATTGCATGGCAGCCCAACAGGAGGTCATTTCGGCGTCATGAAAACTTTGCACCGAGTTCGAGAGCGATTCTTCTGGGGTAAAGTGAGAGCTGACGTGGAACAGTGGTGCAAGTCCTGTGATGCCTGTTCAGCTCGGAAGGGGCCAAAGATACGTAGCCGAGGAAAGCTGCATCGCTACAATGTTGGAGCACCCTTCGAACGTATCGCTTTCGATATCCTGGGACCTCTGCCAAGGACTGTGTCTGGTAATAAGTACCTACTTGTTGTCATGGACTACTTCACGAAATGGCCCGAAGTGTACCCCATTCCGGATCAGGAAGCCCCCACCGTAGCGGAGGCTGTAGTGCAGCACTGGATATCGAGATATGGGGTACCTCTTCAACTTCATTCCGATCAGGGAAGAAATTTCGTCTCTGCGGTATTGAAGGGCGTCTGTGAACTACTCGGAATTGACAAGACCAAGACCACACCTTTGCACCCACAGTCAGATGGCATGGTGGAGAGGTTTAATCGTACCATCCTGAATAACCTCTCACTGATGGTCTCCAAGAACCAACAAGACTGGGACCAGAAAGTTCCTCTCTTTCTGCTAGCGTACCGCAGCGCCGTTCACGAGTCTACCGGATATTCACCATCCCAGATGCTTTTTGGCCGAGATCTTCGTCTCCCTTGTGACCTGCTGTTTGGTCGCCCTCCGGATACACCTTCATCGCCTGAGGAGTACGTGCAGAATCTCCAGGCACGTTTTGAAGATGTACACAATTTGGCTCGAGAACGGATCAACCTGAGGACGGAGAAGATGAAGACTCGGTACGACACAAAAGCCACAGGACATCAATTCAAGGAAGGTGACAAGGTGTGGTTCTACAACCCGACTCGACGCAAAGGACTTTCTCCTAAGCTACAATCGCATTGGGACGGTCCTTATACAATTTTAAAGATAATAAACGACGTCGTAATCCGGATCCGTAAGTCAACGAATTCGAAGTCTAGAGTCGTTCATTACGACAGGCTCGCTCCATATTATGGCCATAATTCTTAGTGTGTCAATTATCGTGTAATTTATTTTGACCATGGTCTTGTATAAATAAGTTAGTGTGTAAATAATCTTGTAAATAATTGTGTTTATTGTTTTGTAAGTGTTTATTTTGTACTATGCATTAGGTGTTTATTTTGTACTATGTATTACATGTTTATTATTGCATATTCATTTAGTTGTTTTTAATCAATTGCTTTATTATTATGTTAACGTCTGATGAAGGGTTGTACTGCCCGGGATGTGCAGTTCTTGAGAGGGGGGCAATGTTACGAATTTAGTCTTATTCTAATTGTTTCTACTCATTTGTTTTCATTTTTACAGTTTAATTTGTCGTATCTAATGTGATTTCAACCCTGTTTACCTGTAATATCATTTCCACTGCATTGCACGGCCCCCATGCTTTAACATTGGTTTAAATGGTAAACTCGCCAAATATTGCAGCTAGCGCCAAGTTGGCGACGGATTTGGCGACTTAATTTTTGGCGCCAAATTTGGCGATATATCGCCAAATGTGGGCGATAAGCTTGGCGACCATGGCAACCCTGCTCCTAATAACCCTGTCTGGCAACCCTATCGCGGTATTGTAACACTATTGTGTTGAATGTATTACTGTATTGAGCTTTTCTCGTACGTTCCGGATTTTGCTAGACCTTTCTATTTCTCGATTATTCTGGCAAGTGCAAGAGGTTTCTGACCGAAAGGTATAAAAAGGCCCGGGCCGGCTAGTCAGTCAGTCAGATCTCAGCTTTCATGCAAGTGATACCTCTCTGAGCTAGAAAGAGAGACGATTGCATAGTGCGTGTGTTATTGCTTTTATTGAGTTATTATTTTTGTGCTGAGTGTTTACTATTGCTTTTGTTAGTGTATTACATCTGTGTTATCAGTATTTTCATCGATTGTACGTGACTTTCTCGAACTGTTCTACAATTTGTGGAGGACTATTTTGGCCAAGAATAAAATTGTTTTGGATCCCGCTCTTCGGCTTCAATCATTTCGATCCCCCGAAAACGCAACAATATTTTTGGAATTCTATCTTCGTTTTCCGATGTAACTAGTTACACTAATTTAAATGTTACTTGATTCATATTAAATATTATTTTTTTAATTATGCAGAATTGATTCTTTAAACCAGTATCTTTAAAATGTACATTTGGAAACCTTCATGATAGTAAGTTACATTAGTTTGTGTTATAGTTTAAACTCACTTTGCTAGTCAAGATAGTAGCTTAGGCCTAATACAGCAAGGAATCGCTACAGTGGTGACCCGATTTCTAAAGATGTGCTATTTTTAATATTAATGCCATGGAATTCTACCTGCTGAAGTCATTTTTGTTTTGAAATTAACTTCAGAATTCTACGATTTCTTGATGTTGTAGTCGTCATTTCATCACCTCTGGGAAAGAACCAGCTATGTCTGACACTTTTTCTAGTGAACTACTTGTACGCCGAATGTTTTCACGCTATCCTGAGTGTTGGTAAGTAAAGTATTGTGTCTGTGTGTTTTCCTTATCGCTACCGATCCCCCAATGATTGCATGTTTTTGACCTGTTAGTTATCTTTAATAGTATAATTTTGGTTGACTTTTTATTACAATCTTTTGTGTTTTTCATTACGAATGATTCTAAAACTGAAATTCCGCTTAGTGTTGATCAGGAATCCCAACTTTCTAGAACCGCTTTCAAAGCTCCAGCGTTTTGGGAAAATGACCCAGAACTCTGGTTTTTTCAAGTTGAATCTCAATTTCTTTTAGCTGGAATTTACAATGATTCCACAAAATTTCATGCAGTTATTGCCGCTCTCAATTCAAATATCCTGTCTTGCGTTCGAGATTTGGTAAAGAATCCTCCTAAGGAAAGTGCGTATTCCTCCCTTAAGGATAAGATCTTGCCATACTTCTCGATGCATCTCGATTGAATTTGTTGCTTCATGATTTGCAGCTTGGTGATAAACGCCCGTCACATTTGTTGAGTGAAATGCGAAATCTTGCTCCTTCTAAATTGGAAGATGATCTTTTGCAGACCTTCTGGCTACAGCGTTTACCTGCTAATTTGCAACAAGTTCTTTCTGTTTGCAAAGCTCCATTGGATGAGCTTACACATATTGCAGATAAAGTGCATGAAGTGTCTAGAAATGATCTGACTGTTGCACGCATTGAAACTAAATCGAATCAAATCGAATTAGACGTGCTTAAAGCTGAGATAGCCGATTTGAAGAATATGGTTAAAAAGTTGACAGTTTCCGCGTATTCACCTAATCGAAACGGGTATCGCAGCCGATCGTTAACATCTTCTAGAGGTTTTGATAAAAATAAAGCTCGATCTAAACGCTTATGTTGGTACCACTTCCATTTTGGAGATAAAGCTTCTAAATGTAAAAAACCTTGTGCTCATCCTTTAAACTAAAAGGTTTATCTGTTTCTTCGGCGGCAGATAAGGTTAGACCTAGCAGCCGATTATTTATAACAGATCTAGTTACTAGGAATAAATTCTTAATTGATAGTGGAGCTGCAATAAGCTGTTATCCTAAGAGAGATTGACTAAGTTTTCTGTTAAACAAGATTTGGAACTTTATGCTGCTAACGGTTCTCGTATATCAACATACGGCATTATTAAACTAGAGTTAGACTTTTTTTTTTGGTCTGAGACGTAGTTTTCCCTGGTCTTTTCTAGTAGCTGATGTTTCGGATCCAATTATTGGAGCTGATTTTTTGAGCGGTTTGAATTGCTAATAGACGTCAGAAACCGGAGACTTCTTGATGGCCTCACTTCCTTATTTGTTAGAAGAACTGTTAAACAAGCACAATCCTTGGGTTTAACACATTGGTCGAAAATAATTCGCCTTACAATTCCATATTATCAAAATATACAAAATGGTTTTCCACAAATCTCCAACCCAGTGCTAATGAAAGCTCAGTTTTTCATTGCATTGAGACTAAAGGTCCGCCAGTTCATGCTAGATCTCGACGTCTTAATCCTGAAAGGTTGGCTTATTTAAAACGCGAATTTGGCGACCTGATGAGGCAGGGTATAATACGACCTTCAAAGAGTTCGTATGCTAGTCCAATACATTTTGTTAAGAAAAGCGACGGTTCATGGCGTATCTGTGGTGATTTCCGACGTTTAAATTCGGTTGCGATTCCCGATCGCTACCCATTACCTCACATTCATGATTTTGTTAGTGGTTTAAGGGGTAAGACTGTTTTTCAAAAATTGATCTGGTTAAAGCATACCACCAAATACCCATGGAGCCTAATGATATTCCTAAGACTGCAGTAATTACCCCAATTGGTCTTTTCGAATACGTGTATATGATGTTTGGTCTTCGAAATGCAGCTAAGACTATGCAAAGATTTATTGACAGCATCATTAGAGACATTCCTTGTTGCTACGCTTATGTGGATGATCTTCTCATCGCTTCTGCAGATCATGAGAGTCACAAAAGAGACCTTGATCTCGTCTTCAGCAAACTTGGCGAGCACGGAATCATAGTAAATCCTCAGAAATGTGTATTTGGCCAATCTGAACTAAAATTTTTAGGTTTTCTGGTTTCTTCAAATGGTATTTCTCCTCTACCTGAAAAATCCAGTTTTTGAAAGATTTCCCTTTACCTAAAACTGTACAAGAGCTTCGAAGATTCTTAGCTACTTTAAATTTTTATCATCGTTTCTTAAAAGGTGCTGCTGAAGAACAGGCGTGTTTGCATGATCTTGTGAAAAATAAGGTCAAGAGAGATAATACTCCTGTTGTATGGAATGATGTAACAAAATCTGCTTTTGAGTCTTGTAAGAAATTGATTACTAATGCAACTGCATTGTCTTTTCCCGCAGCAGACGCCCGGTTGTCATTAATGACGGATGCTTCAGATTTTGCCGTTGGCTCTGTGCTTCAACAGCATATTGAGACTACAGTTGAACCTCTTGGTTTCTTTTCTCGAAAGCTGTCTGCTACCGAAAAGAAATACAGTGCGTTTGATCGTGAGCTGTTGTCCATTTATTTATCTGTAAAACACTTTCGTCATATGCTTGAGGGACGTGAGGTTATAATTTACACTGATCACAAACCACTCGTATTTGCATTTACGCGAAAACATGACAACAGTACTCCACGTCAAATCAGATATCTTGAGTTCATCAGTCAATTTACAACTGACATTCGTTACATTGCGGGGAGTGATAATGTTGTAGCTGATACATTTTCTAGAATTTCTCAAATTGACTTACTGAATTCCAATGACTATAGTCGTTTGTCTGAAGATCAATCTTCTGATCAGGAACTGCAATCATTGATGGGTTCTGCTACCGGTCTGGAACTCAGGCCCATGTACTTTGCTCATTCCGACAAACTTTTTATTGTGATGTATCTATGGGCACAGTTCGTCCATATGTCACAAAACAATTTCGTCGTCAAATTTTCAATCAACTTCATAACCTATCGCATCCTGGAGTTAAAGCTACGCAAAAACTAATTTCAGCTAGATTTGTTTGGAAGAATTTGAATAAAGGTTGTGCATTATGGTGCAAAAGCTGTACTCAGTGCCAGAGATCAAAAGTATCGCTTCACACTAAGTCACCAGTAGGCACTTTTCCACTACCATCAGAACGCTTTTCGTATGTGCAGATTGATGTTGTTGGACCTCTTAGTCAGGTACGTGGAATGTCGTATTTATTGACATGTGTAGACAGATTTACAAGATGGCCTGAGGTATTTCCTATCCCGGATCAAACGGCAGATACCATAGCACGTACATTTTTACTTGGATGGATTGCTCGATTTGGAGTACCAGAAAGAATCACTTCAGATCGTGGTACTAATTTCCAGAGTAATCTCTTTTCTCTTTCAAAGTTTTTAGGAGTGGAGCAGATCCGCACAACATCTTTTCACTCACAGAGTAACGGTGCAGTGGAGCGTTTTCATAGGCATCTCAAAAGTGCCTTGATGACGCATCTCCCAGAGAGTTGGTTGGACTCTCTTCCTATGGTGTTGCTTGGCATCAGATCCAGTTTTAAACAGGATTTGGAAGCATCATCTGCGGAACTGGTTTATGGAACTACGCTGAAGTTGCCCGGAGAATTTTTCGTAAACACACCTGCAACTACTTTGACTACGTCGTTTTTGCAGAGTCTACGGCAACATGTTCGTTCATTTCGCCCAGTTCCAGTGAAACACCATGGCTCCAATCCAGTTTTCATCAGCAAAGATCTGTTGCAGGCGTCTTATGTGTTCTTGCGGATCGATCGTGTACGGAAGGCTCTAGAACCTCCTTATGCTGGTCCCTTTAAGGTGCTCTCAAGAACTGTTAAGGTGTTCAAGCTGGAAATCAACGGAAAGGCTGTGTCTGTGTCGATCGACAGATTAAAAGCTGCACATTCCTTTTCAGACTGTGAATCCACTTCGTCATCTCCGATTCCTACATCAAAATCGCCGAAAGATGTCATCACTCGCAGTGGAAGACGTTCCCGACGAGTCGTGCGATTTCAAATGCCATCGTCTGTGTGACTGGAGGGGGAGTACTGTGGTATCACAGTTGAATCTGAAAACGATTTTTATTCAAAGTTGTTTGCGTCACGTTTCTTCCCGGTCAATAGGAAGAGACTGAAAATGTGTATATCTTTTATTAGGATTACATTTTTGGATTTACGTACCAACATATTTTTGGAATTCTATCTTTTCGTTTTCCGATGTTACTAGTTACGCTAATTTAAATGTTACTTGATTTATATTAAATATTATTTTTTTAATTATGCAGAATTGATTCTTTAAACCAGTATCTTTAAAATGTACATCTGGAAACCTTACTGATAGTAAGTTAGATTAGTTTGTGTTATAGTTTAAACTCACTTTGCTAGTCAAGATGGTAGCTTAGGCCTAATACAGCAAGGAATCGCTACAAGTTCATTACTGTTAAAAATACATCGAAATCTGTAATCAAAGATGAATGAAATTTGGGATGATACCAGATGCCTGAAAGTGATTGTTACACTAGATTGTGACAAATGGCGCCAATGAATGCCAAAAGGCTATAAATGGTACCCGAGCGTTTGTAAGAAGTCTGGTTATCTTACATCCCTATCGGTCCGGAGAACAGAAGAGTTCGTTTCCAATGCTGAAGAGATCATCGAGATCGAGGCATGGATCGACTGGTGACTGTTCTCTTCACTGATGAATATTCCCAGAGAACAGAAGAGTCTGTTTCCAATGTGGCTGAGATCAAAGCATGGATCAACAGGTGACTGTTCTCTTCGCAAATGAATATTTCCTACCGGGAAATAGAGCCCAACATAAAATTACCAATTCATTTTCTGAACACCTAGTTCATAAAGAATTTTAAAGTGGTTTCTGAAGTGTAGCTGCCGGCTACGAAGAAATTTTGGGATTGTCTATTTCCTACCGGGAAATTTGATGTTTTGATAGTACATTTCCTACCAGGAAATTTGATGTTTTTTATTGTACATTTCCTACCGGGAAATTTGATGTTTTTGATTGTACATTTCCTACCGGGAAATTTAATATTTTGAATTGTATATTTCCTACCGGGAAATTTGATGTTTTGAATTGTATATTTCCTACAAGGAAAATTGATATTTCAGATTGCATCCGTCTTTATGGTGCATCAGATAAGTTATTGCATCTTCGAAGTAGGGGGAGAAGCCATTCCAGTGATGCCTCTCAGAGTAAAAAGGAAGACCCAGGAACGACAAATCTGCTGGTTCCTCATCGAGAACGATGTTTAGGAACCAGAGAAGGAGTGTAACGAATGACAAAAGGATAGTACTAGAGCACCCTCTTCTGGTCGTATGGATTTTTACAGAGTCAGCCTGCCACCTGGGTGGAGGGCGGACGTGCCAATGTCCACCTGTGAAACCCCTTAGTATTTGCATTGTATTAATTGTTTTTGTGTCTTTGTAACCGTGCCCAATCAGAATGTGTACCAATTAAAATTATTTCAGCTAGCCACGAGTGTTATTTTTGAGTAAGGTTTATAAAATGGCGTCCAACGTGGGGCTCGAACCCACAACCCCGAGATTAAGAGTCTCGTGCTCTACCGAAAGTGAGACAAGTTTTCTTTTTCTATCTATATTTCCGCCAAAGTAATAATATTTAATATTATCAAATATAGTTTTAATAACATGATTTTTTCCTTAAATCTCAAAATTAAATTGATTAAGATGGCTTGTAACCTCAACTGAGAAAGTTAGGTCCTTTATCCATCTTTTAACTCCGCACATTCATAATATTTTTATTTCCAAGAAAATTATAATTTCGTCTAGCAATTTGAACAGTCGTTTTAACGCTTTATGATTTGAAAGCCATTGAATTTCCATTTAATATGGTAGATCATAGAATTCATTCTCTATCTCTTCGATAAATGAA
Organism: Trichonephila clavipes; assembly: GCA_019973935.1. Lineage (NCBI taxonomy): Eukaryota > Metazoa > Arthropoda > Arachnida > Araneae > Nephilidae > Trichonephila > Trichonephila clavipes. Next base: position 412,165 of record BMAU01017908.1, read on the forward strand.
TCTAATTTACGGTGATTAAGTCTATGTTCTCGAATATAATTTACAAATTTGGTGACTATTTCTAAAACATGTCATATGTTTAAAACTTGGGAACATAGTACCTGCTGGTGTATAATACAATGAAAATGCTCCAAATTATTATTGCCATGCTGTTTACATGCTTATTTTAATCTTTCAACAACTCCATTAGTAATATCGATCATGGTAGGCATTCCATCATGCAAGACACAAATCACAGCTTTTCCATTGGTAATTTATATTTCTTCAAAACATGTATAAGCACATTAAAAATATCAGCTCCAGATGTTGCATTTTGAATATCAATGTGTGTGATTTCCGAAAGTTCTTCACTTACTTTTAAATCAACATCGCATCCGTGTAAAAAAAGCGACTTGCTGAGCGAAATTTCGAATATATGAACTTTCATCAATATTGCAATAAAGTAGCTTGAAATGTTGATTTTATTGAATTATGCTTGTAACGGGGCTTTACGTGGCCTTTAACTAATAATCCTCTTGGAAACTTTTTGGGACAGCAATCGCGTTATATCACAGCCATAAGTAACCATGAAATGCAATTAAGCTAGTGTATATATAGTTAAAGTTTAATAATCGTGGATTAGAAGGAGAAAGATCGGAGCCGATGAATGCAGTGTTCAGATTAGTCGGTAGGCCCTATACCGACAATGTTAAATTAAGCCATTTTAGGAGCATATTTCTCAGAAATTTTTAAATATAAAAACTTCAAATTTTGGCTGTATAATAATTAGGAATTTTTATTTAAATAATGATAACATGTTTCAAAGATATTGTTTACTTTTTTCAAAAAAAATTCATCGTAAAAGTATCACTTTGAAATTTGTGAAAATTGTCATTTTTTTTTTAAGATAACTGCTTCTGAGCAAAATATTTTGAGAAAATCTCCAAGAAAGTATCTCCATTATACATAGTTACATATTATTTATGTGCAGTAAAAATTGCAAGTATATTAATTTTTTAGATTTTTTGAAAAAGGTACACGCAGTTTGAAAACAATCATTTTGAGATAATTGCATTTTAAGGGTAAAAAGGCACTTAATCACAAAAATAATGAATTACAACATGTATTTGCCCCATTTTATTGGAACATTAGTATCTTCTTAATTTTTTAAGAATAAAATAGGAAACAAAAAAGCCTTAAAATGTTCAGATAATACATATATAGTAATTTTCAGTTTCTGTTCAACGAGATTTTTTTTAGCATTTTGCATCAATTTTCACAAACTATGTAACAATCTGTGAAGAATTTTTAACTTCAATACATTATAAATATCAAATTTGACCTTATAACATATAAATATAATGTAAAGATGTATCAATATGTAAAAGTCATGATTTAGGAATATGTGATTTTACGACGTTAGAAAAATTTAATTATGGATTTGTATGTTTCCACGCAAACAAAATTTCTAAAAGTTTCAAAATTCAAAATTTTCTCTAAACTGTACAAAGGATCTCTAAAAAAGTCAAAAATAAAACTGTTTTTATGCTTTTAAACATGAAATTTGTGTATTTTTATGCATGTAACAAACTTCTCGCGACGACAAAAAGCATTACACATCTGAGTTATAATTAGTTACCTATTATTGAAAAACCTTTGAATATTAAAGCTTAAAAACTTGTCTAAACAATAATATTTCCAATGAAGTGAAATATTTAAAATATATTGTTTAGTTTTCTCAAAAACATGTAACATAAAAATACTACTATGAATTTTTTAAAAAATTGACATTTTTTTGTCACGATATATGGACTCCAGTCAAATATTTTGGGAAAATCCTCAAAAACCTCACATGAATATATATAGTTACATATCAGTAACATGAGGGGAAAATTTTTATGCACATTTATACCTTATATTCTGAGAAAAAGATGAATACAGTTTTAAAAACATCATTTTTTAAAAAATTGAATTTTCACTATAAAGTGCTACTTTATTACAAAAATAATGAATTACAGCATGTATTTGTCCCATTTTATTAAACATTAGCATCTTTGCAATTTATTTTACATAAAATAGTAACCAAAATTAAGTCTTAAATTGCCCAGAATAGCATTTTTCAGTTTTTTTAACGAGAAAACATCAAAATTTTCTCAAATTCTGATTCAATTTTTAAACAATTTGCAGCTTTCATACATTACAGATATGAAATTTGAACAGAAAGCATCATAAATATAATGTGAAAATGTATTTGTTAGGATCTACTGCCTGCACCTGGCAACAGGTCGAACGAGACACACGATATGAAGAGATGGATCTGGGAACGACGGAGGAGAGAAGGGTCCGAACGAGAAGAGAACGGGGGAGCGGTGGCGCGAAAAACAGGGTCGGATAAAAGAAAGACTGCGAGACGATGGTTTGTAATCTTGGATCATCTGAATATATTATTTTTCTTATGAAATGTCCCATGGAAGATGTGCAATAAAACAGAGGGACAAAATCCTGACTGCAATTATTTTCTTTTCACAATTCGAACACGATACGAAAAGAACCCACAAGTTTACAGTATCAATATGGTTTTGGTGTGAATTTGAGGTGGTATTTAAAGATACCTGATTATACGACGTTTCTTAAGTTTTCGTAACATTATCATTAGGTCTTGTTGTTGCAGACAGTTTCTAAGTTTAAAACTTCAAAAGTTACTCTAAACTGGACAAATGATTTCTAAAACAGACAAAATAAAACTGTTTCTGTGTTCTTAAACATGAAATTTATGTATTTTAATGTATGTAACAAGCTTCACGCAAAGACAACAAACATCACATTTAACCCTCCAACTGGACAGCACGGATTTTCAGGCCTACTAGAGAGGCTTCGAAAACGGACCACACTGAATTTTTCCTAAGGCCGGGGACTCACCAAAAATGAACCAAACAGATTTTTTCCCCTTCAAGTAATGTGTTCAAAACCGGTAAGGTGGTATTTTTCCGAATTCTTTTCCCCCTTTAAAGGTTTACGATCTTGAAAGATAATTAGAGACGGTCGGGGAGACACAATGGGCATTGAGGGAAAGTTTTATGGCTCACGGGGAGACCGGTTCCTGTGGCAATCGTAAAATCTTCAACCTAAAGTGTACACAAATAGCGAGTCAACGATTTGAGAATTCTCATTTTTTTCTTTACCTTAAAATTCTCAAATGGAATTAAGTTTTTATAATGTATGCCTAAGTTTTTAAAAAATATCTGTAGTATTTAAATTCAAATTATATATTAAAACATTGAGGATAATTTACTGTTTCATTTTTCTTATTTTAATCAATACTTTCAGGGATTTTTTTAAAAATGATTATTTTGTTGTGTCAAAAAAATAAAAAAAAAGGTTCAAAATTTGAAATCTTTTAAAATTTCGGACACTTCTAAACATGAATAATTTTTAAGCTTCTGTATTACATTATTTTCAAAAAATTTATATGTATTGTTAAAAAAAACCCTATTTAAATCTTTTAGTTTTTCATAATTTTAAAGCCAGATATTCAGGACATCTTACATAGAATCCCTTGTTTTGTATTGTTCAGATAACAAATTATATTTGAATTTTGAATGTCTGAACATTAATTTCATTCAAAGAGAACTTTAACTTCAAGTTTATATTTTTTAACTTGAATCTTCAAATAAAGAGTATTTAAAAGCATCTGGACAAATTTACAGTTAACATTTGCGCATATAAATAAATATAAAGATCCTTTTTAAATTCAAGTTAAAAAATATATATTTATGCATAATCCCTCATCATTCATGTTCCATTAGTGGTTGACTGAAGAAAAGGTTATTAAAATTTGGACATTTTTATAATCTTAACCATGCAAAACTAGGAGTTTTTTATTAGCTCCACTGAAATTCTGCATTGGAATTTCGAAAAAGATATTTATGCGTGTCTCACATACTCAGTTGAAAAACATATATTTACCATAAATACTAATAATTATTTGTATATTTAAAATTATCTCATTAGATTAATTTTTTAATATATATATATTCGACTTCTAATATTTTTTCAAGTATTCCTTAAATTTCATATAATTTAATTAAGTGAGGGTATATTAAAGTCGCACTCTCTCTCTCTTCTCTACTCAACTACTTGAGGGCTTTTTGGCGATGGACCTGTGGCCGGGGTATCAGGTGGTCAAGGTATCGAATCATGGTTGACATGTCTCGAGTTCGAGCCCAGTGCCACAAAAGACCCGCCGTGTAGGGCAGCGATGCACGTTAAATCTATCGAGAGCTGAAATGTCCTCTCGTTGGTGTGGTGTGGTAGTTAGAAGAGGGGGGTGCCAGCTCAGGTGTCGCCCTCGTCATTTGACCATTTTTCAAAATTACGAGGTCCATCACTAAAAGCCCTCGTGTAGCTGAACAGTGCGACGTTAATATTCACTCACTTGGCGACGGACCTCGTAATTTTAAACCATGGTCAAGTGACGAGGATGACGCTTGAGCATCGCTCCCTTACACGGCGGATCTTCAGTAGTGCTGGAGTCGAACTCATGACACTTCAGCTACGAGTCCGTTACTTTGACCATTAGGCTACCGCGGCCTCACAATGTGGTTGAAAACTGCATGTTATGAGTAAAAATATGCTGAAACATTTGATGAACTTATAATAGATTTTTGCATAGAAGATAGATGTGTGATATGCTAAAATGACAATATGTAAAAGTTATGAGAATATCGATGACAATTTTTGAAAAATTCAATTTAAGTTTCAGTTTGAAACTTATTCGTTTTTTTTCGCATTTAATATTATATATATATATATATATATATATATATATATATATATATATATATATATATATATATTATATATATATATATACATTATATATATTATATATATTATATATATTATATATATTATATATATATATATATATATATATATATATATATATTATATATATTATATATATTATATATATATATATATATATATATATATATATATATATATATATATAAAAGAAGTACGGTTGATAGAGTACCAATAATTTTAACGCAATTTTATATTTCGTTCTTGTAAACTTTACTCCTTTTAAAACATGTATTGACAAAATACTCTCCTTTTGTATATTTATAAAATTTTAAAAATATAATGGTTATGTTACCCAACATTTTAAATCAGGGGCGGCAACTGAGTAGCTAAGACGTGCCAAACCAATCTGTCAGTATCATTCAGCGTGCCACATATTAGGAAATTTTTGAAATCCTTCGATTCTTACAGTAATATTTGCAGATTTAAAGAATAGAGGTAAATAATTTAGATTTACAGTTTTATTTTATATTAATTAGGGATCAATAAAATACCTTTATTAACATAAAAATAAACAATATAAAATGTTACTATTTCTTCAAGAAAGATAAAAAAAATTAAAAATGTATGTTTCCAACATTTTTATTTAAATAAGAAATAGACAAAGGGAAATATAAATGATTCCCTTCACTACAGTTAAATAAAAATTGTAATGCGAATTAACTCTTTCACGACTCTTCTTTCATATCGCAAAACCAGGGGTATAATGCATGACACGATTCTGAGCATTCAGTTGTTAAACAATTTCTTTGCGGAGTCGAAATATTTTTCATATTAGGAAAGATTTTATACTTTGATATGCCGAATCATAAGTGGAAAGCAAAGTACATGCAATTTTCTTTTTTCAACAATTAAATCCCCTAGCAATAACACTCAATTATTTACAAAATAGCTGTAAATTTATCCTTAGAATTATCTTTCAGATTATTTTGTAGTTCCATAAATGTCCATAACTCAGAAGATGTTTGTCAAATAAGGTCTATTATCAACTTCCATCCACTCAAGAATTGACAAATTTGTAGAGTAGTGCTGAGTGCCACTAAGAATTGTACCACGTGCCACAGGTCCATAGATTGCCGACACGTTTGAAATGTTCTTATTAACTAACCATCTCCTATTCAAACACAATTTTTATGATAAAAAAGGGTTTTCATTCATTTTGTAGGGAATTGTATTAGATTCAACCATAAGTAATTTTGTGTTTCAAATAAATTACGTTGTTTCGGGGATCCCCTTAGAGCAAAATGAAAGGAATTTGACATAATTATAGTAAGTTTCTCTAAAAGGGGAAACGTTCACTTTCAAAATACACTGCGTAAAGTGGTTTTAGGTGTACGAAGTTATATTCACTATTATTCCTAAAATAAATTTTGATATTTTGGTTTTTCGTTAAGTTTTGAAGTTATTTCTTCAAATATACTTCTCCATTACATTTCTTTCAAACTTGCTATTTTCTTTTGCGGCCCCGGTAGCCTGATGGTCATGGTTATGAACTCGTGTCCAGTGTTCGAGCCCGGGTACCACAAAAGTTAATTCAGAGTTTAATTTTGAGATAGATTTACCCGGAAAAAGATATCGCAGTACCATTTGTCGCCTTAATTTAATAAAAAATGTTCCGTAAAATGCCGGAATTGGCTAATTTTGTTATGGAGAATAGCTCGGAGGGAATAGTGAAAGAGTCCGAAATTCTCTATTTGGTAAAGCTATTTATGAATTTTTACTTTCAGGGTATTTTAAGGGAAAGTCAACTGGATTTTAGATTACCGCCTGATGGAATTAACTATTTAAGAATAGCTAACATTAAAAAGAAAGATGGGTTTCCTCCAGATCCTGGGACGATTTCATTAAGGGAGAAGAATATTAATTTAATTACGGGAAAGACGTTTAAAATCAAAACTGGTTGTATATTCCAGATATTAATCAATACGATACGAGAGAAAACTGAGTATCTTTTAAATTTAGGTGTAAACGAGATGGGGCAGTCTATCCGTACTCTGCTCGCTGTTTTGTTAGTAAGAGTGAACCGATACCCGTACCCGAGTATTACATGTATTAAGTATGGAAGTTTGAACCTGGTGACGTGAACCGAGATTTATCTTTTGTTGAAAAGCGAACGTTTTGTAGAAAAGAATAGCGCAGCATCGTGGGTCACGGTACTGGATTTGTGGAAGTGGTATTTTTGTCGTTCTCTCACGATGAGTTATCTGAAGTATGCCGCATGCATTATGCCGTTTGGCATTTACATGACTAAAAAAGTGAGGTTTAAAATTGTATGGGCTTCTTCTTATGGATGTAATTTAATGACTCAGGTTTTGAGATAGTTAGAACAGCTTGTTGTATCTCGAATGGTCGATGTAGACATTCTGATGCAAATTTGGAAAAATCGTGTAAAGCAAATTGACTTTGTATTAGAATAGTTGAGAAGGGTTGGATAGAAAATCATACCGGTCAAAGGCAAATTAGAGCCGTGGGAAATTTTTTTCGTGTACTTAATATAGATTTAGTGAATTCATCTCATGAGTTAATGAGGTAAACATGGTTCTGATGAAGATAAGGACTGAATTGTATATGTTAGTATTGTTTTTTTATGTATAATGTGTGTTTCTATGTATCTATTTGCAATCCCATTACAGTTTAGATCGTTCTGGGAACATAGTCACTTAGTTCAATTGGGTGAACTATTTATATTATTTCATATGTTTGTTTTACGGAACTACGACTAGAAAAATCACTATTGCCTGTTGCAATTATTGTGTGTTCTGTTTGGGAATTTTCTGTTTTACGATTAGGAACATTCCTGGTGTCTGAAATGGTAAAATCAGCCACAAGAGGCTAATTTTACTCTTAGGTGGGGCGAGTAAGGATCTACTGCCAGCACCTGACAACAGGTCGAACTATACACACGAGATCTGGCAGAGTGCCCACTATATACAGAGGAGGACCTGGTAACGACAGGGGAAACCAGAGCGGACCAGGAGAAAAAGGAGAGCGGTTGTGAGAAAAACGTGGTCGGATAAAGAAAGACGGCGGGACGATGGATTGCAATCTTATATCATCTTAATATATTCTTTTTTTATGAGGTGTCCCATGGAAGGAGTGAAATAAAACAGAGGTACAAAATCCTGACTGCAATTATTTTTTTCACAATTCGAACACGATCCGAAAAGAACCCACAAGTTTACAATTAGAGAGTTTAATCTCTTTAAGCTAAGGGCAGCTTTCATCTTAAGCTCCCAAATCAAATAGTTCCTTCCGTTTAAATCGGGAATTGTTATTTTATCCATTGTAGGAAGAAATGTGACAAATCTATACGGAACTTTATCACTAACCTTCTGAGACGCCTTTTTTAGGGAAATTTAATTCCCTACCTATTTCCAATCAACTCCAAAAATAGGACAGGGATTCCTTATTATGCAGATTAGATAAAGTATTTAAGTCAAATGGAATAGTAAAGTGAGAGACAGTAGGAGAGAGAGATTGAAGCAGGAAGTTATAATAGTGAAGTTAGAGATTTATTATGGAAGATTTCTAGGTGGATAAATTAGGCACAGGAAGAGCTGAGATTCAGTGTGGTAAATATTGATTGATAATTAAAGTCTCATTAAAGTTTTATATTAGGAGTGAGATTAAAGTTAAATGTTCAGTAGGAACATTATTGAATATAATTCTGGGATCTCTTATTGCGGTAATCTCTGCGTGATCGATATTCTAATTGTTAATTAATTGGATCATTAAATATTTAAGTTAATATAAAGGAAAGTCCCTTTTAAACCTCATAAAGCTATTTTGATTTATTTGTTATTAAAAGTCTTTGATTCTATTCGGGAAAGATAACCAAATAAAGAAATTATTTATAAAAATGGCTACTGGTTCTTCTTTGACTCAAAATTATTCTCGTTCTCAAAGTGAGATCCAAGGGGGTCTTCACAGAAAGGTTTAAAAATTCACAAAGTCAACTAACACATCACACAGATTAACCACGCTCTGCTACCACTTGTTCTTTTGTGAAATTACTTCCCCTCAGGTATCTCCGGACAGCACATTTATTTATATACAAATACGAAAATAACGATCACGGATACTGCACGCAGCAACTGGTCTGCTAGTCAACCCCGTAGAAGGAATACGTGGGAGAGAAGCGGGAAAAACCGCGCGTGAGCGTGTCACACAGTTATCCTTCCGCCAGAAAAAAATAGTTCACTCACTTCAACCCAACACTTTTAATAGAAAATGTTTATTTCTTACGGAACTTATTTTAAGTAAGATTTTTTAACTATATTTCTAACAAGTAGAACAAAAAGTTAAGTCAATTCCTACAAAGAAAAGTTTTAATTTATAGTTACTTTTTATCGAATAATTACAATTAATATAAATATGTAGAATATCTGCGTTTCTCAAACTGTGGTTGCACCCCCTAGGGGTCCTGAGAGGGGGCGCGAGCATATAGAAAATACAAGGTTTAAAGAAAAAATTTTTTGAATGAAGTAAAACAAAATGCTTTCTGACATAATAAAAAATACACCTTTACACTGATATATTTTATATATATCAACTGGTGATCATCAAAAATAAAAGATTCCATTTCAAACGCTCATTAGCTATCTTTGATCCTATAACCAAATAAAAAAGACATTTTATTTGCTTTTCTGTAATTCCACGATGAGAGAATTTTTATTGTGTTTCTTTTAACCCCTAAAATACTACTTTTGATTGTCATATATTTGACTTTCAAACTTACTGGTATGTTTTACTCCATCTCTGTTTCTTTTAGGAAAGTTGTAAATAATACTTTTCTGTTGCTTTTTTTCCATGTGAATGAGTTTTATGATATATGGATAAGCATATTCAGCACTTTGAAGGATTATTTGGCCGATATGTTTTTATGAGTATTCTGAAACATATAATGCATAATGAAAAACGTTTTGCACAACTATTTTTTAGAACTGACATCGATATTTTTACTTTGAATACACTATTAAAATGGGAGTGGTCGCATGAAGCGCAGAGCCACCCCAGGCTCATGAAATCGTTAATTCTGGGAAAACTGTTTATTTGTTAACAGTGACCTTGACGGTATCCTCCTATTAGACAGTCTTAATGGAAACTAAAATGAATTTGTCACAGATATGCCTCTTCTTTGAGAGTAGCAAACGTTTTTTATAATCAAGGTACTTGTTTTGATCGAGTTCCTGGCGTGACCACTTTTGTTCAAATATATTTTCTATGAACATGCTACACTTTCCCCTATGAACAACTTCGTGGTTTTGATTGCTGTGTTGTACAACTTATTATGGTTTGATGAGCAGAATATAAATAAAAAAAATAGGTATCTGTGATCTCTATTGAAGGTAGTTGAAACTGATCAAGCAATTGAAGAACCTGCTGAAATAATGCATATTAATCTTGATAGCGAAAGTAAGTATAAGAAAAGCGATAGACATGAAACGTTTGAGTTGAATTGAAATTTTCAAATGCTGCCTAAAGAACTACGAAGTAAACTATGAAGCCATAAATGTATCCCTTCGCCTTCTCAAAAAATCACAAGGAAGAAAAGTTCAAAATGCTATTTGTAGATCATCAAACGACAGCAAAACTACAATAACGTTAACAAAATCAAAATAGGACAGTTTTGCTGGAAAATAACGTTCCTGCAATGTTAGCGAAAAATGTCTGCGATTTATATTCTTTATTAGGGTCACGCACATTTAGAAACATTTTCTTTAGTTTTATTAGACTTTTGAAGTGAAACTTTTTTGCGCTCGAGAATGAATGAGAAAAATGCCCAGTTTTGCGTAACAGGGAAAAAGCGAACGGAAGTACTCTTCCCCGAATCGTCGCCATGATAAGGAGAGACCCAGAGGAGGAAAAGAAGGAATAGGGGACATCGCATGACTTGTGTCATATCGGTGAAAAAGTTGGATAATTGCTCACGTCTCCGACTGGTCAACTTGCCCCCTTCCAATTAGGGGTCCTTTTCCCCAGATCCGGGAACATTATCAGCGGTCGTATCAGTTGCAGTGTGAGCATTACGGTGTTAACAAAATAGCTCTCGCAGCAAAAGCGTGTCTTTTTGAAATTTTCTTTAGATTGTTGGCTACATGGCGATGTGTTCGGTGGCTAATTTATTTCTTTAATTTTCATTTGCGTTTAATTATTATTAATTCTAGTCAGAATGCCTAAATCAAAGGCACAAAGAAGAAAAGAGTTTCGTGAAAGGAAAGAAAAAGAAAAACTAGCAGCTAGTCCAGAGTAAAAAAAGTGACAAAACCCCCAGAAAAATAATGCAAATTCATCAAGTGCCACTGCCAAATCTCGATCAGACTACACATGAGAGAATATCAAGCACGAAAAAAAACATTGCAAAATACTCTCTTAATGCCGAGTTTATTGACAAACAGAAAAATAGTGAAAATTTATCAAAGGCTACTGCTAAATCTCCCTCAAAGTACACGTGAGAGAATATCGAGCATGGAAAAAAACATTGCAAAATACTCTCTTAATGCCGAGTTTAAGGGATGGGAATGCTATTGAGACTCTTCTTATGACAGCATAGATTAATACGGACTTTGTGAACCACCCTGTGCGTCAACTACAGAACCCTCAGCAAGTCTAGTGCGTGTTGGAACTGATGCTTGTGAATCGATAATAAATTCTATCTTACGTTACAAAGACTATTATTTCCATAAAAATGCGTGACCACGGTAGCCTAGTGGTCAAAGTATCAGATCGTGACTGGCGTGTTATAAGTTCGAGCCCAGTACCACAAAAGACCCGCCGTGTAGGGGAGCGATGCACGTTAAATCTGTTGAGAGCTGAAACGTCCTTCCGTTGGTGTGGTGTAGTAGTTAGGAGAGGGGGAGTGGAAGCTCAGTTGACGTCCTCGTCACTTGACCATGGCTCAAAATTACGAAGTCCATCACCGAAATCCCTCATGTAGCTGAACATTGCGCCGTTAATATTCACTCGGCAATAAAAATGCTCACAAAGATTTTCAAAAGCTATTCGTTGATAATCCTATTAATAACGTGTGTTTGATTTGTGACAGATTATGGTTTAGAGATGATTTGAGAACGCCTGCAGTTGAGCGGAAAATATTTTACTGGAAATTAATTTAGAAGGCATTAAAGAATGTTAAAATTACTGGCAAAGTTTAAGGGAACCAGGACATGCTCGAAAGAGTAAAATGCCAAAATTAAGACCCTTTGTTTATGAGACATATATCATTTACAATTTCCAATAGAGCTTAGATTTTTTTATGTCTATAATAAAGATAATTTAATTATTCTGTAGAACTACAAAAATAACTTTTTACTCCAAAAGTTTTTTTACTACTTAATTTAAGTAATACATAATTTTGAGAACTCGTAATATATACTTATGTTTAGGTACCATTTTTTAAAAAAGTATCCTTTTTTTTTATGCAAAATATTTTTTACACATATATAAAACAATACATAAAATACAGTGAAACCATTTTTAGTAAAATTTTAGTATAGTTTCTTTAAAAAAAATTATGAAACTTTGAAATTTGAAATTTTTTATTTTTCTGCTTTTTTTCATGCATAAAACTATTTTTAAAAATTAGGGACTATTTTAATAGAAAAAAAAATTAGGTTCACTATATGCATAGGCATCTTGTATAGAAGTATAAAAATCAGGAATCATATAGTGCAATAGTTTTTTTTAAAAAATGTACCTAAATGCAAAAAAATATGCTTTTGAGAAAAGTGAAAAAACTAAAAAAACAATATTTTCACATATTATACACTTAATTAGTATTTCTTTGCCTATTTTTTATATGACTAATAATAATCCTTAACCATTTTCTAGAGTTACAAAAGTAATTTTAAATTCATATGTTTTTTTCCCTTTGTTTTAGTTAACATGAACATAATTTTCGAGATCTTGTAATACATATTTTCATGTAATACATATTTTCTGGTACCATTTCTTACAAAAATATTCTTTGAATATACAAAAAATTTACACATATATATAAAGTAACATATTAAACATAATGAATCTGTTTTTTAACTAATTAATTGCATAATTTCTTTAAAATAATCATAAAACCTTAAAATTATGAAAATCTTAATTTTCTTTTTTTACATATAAAATCAATTTTCCAAAAATTAGACACATACTAAAAGATATTTTGTTCACTGTATGCACATGTATCCTGTTTAGGTATATAAAAGGTATCAAACAATATGCTACAATAGTTTTTTAAAGTGTACCTAAATTTAAAAATATTAAACATTCGAGAAAAAATATAATAAAACTTGAAAAAAAATTTCTCCTTACATTATTGATTTGATTAATATTTCCCTGCTTGGTATTCATTTTCTTCATCTAAAGTCTGTTTATCCATTTTCCTTTTTAAAGACCTTCTTTTATTTCTGGCTTCCAATGACACTTTATATACTATACGTTCAGCCTCAAAAATTCGTTTGTTATCAATTATAAGTAAGGCACGTTCAGTGTTGTATCCTGGTTTAATGCCCAGAGCTTCAAAGACCTACTTACATATCCATCGTTAAAACAAATTACAGCATCCATAACTCCAAATTTCAAAGTTTCAATGCCAACAAAAACTGTTTTAGGAATTCGCTCCCAAATGCATTTGTTAAAACTTTCATTGGGATTTTGTGTTCTTCCATGGAGGCACTTTTTCAATAAGTCCTTCTCTGTGAGATCCCGAAACACTTTTTTCACTTTCAATAAAATTGACTCAGGTAAAGAATGCTTTTGAATATAAAATTCTTCCTTAACAATGCTACGGTTATAACCGCACCAGCTATACTCACCAAGAGGACACAAAGCGTGTTGAGGATTATCCTCAGTACTTAGTTTATGAAAATAAATAGCCCATATGGCTCTTTTCATGTCCTCCACAGATGACAAATTTTTATGGATTGCTAGCCCATAATAATGTTGGATTGAGTCCACTTCTTTAAGCGTTGGCCGTCCACGTCCCGAAATATTTTTCCCATCTAATAGCTTAATGCCTTTGCTCGTTTTTAGAATGTTTCTCAGCCTTGTGCCCATACGCTTTTGCACATGGCCAACACATTCTAATTTTTCAACTACTGTGTTGCCATATACTTTTGCTTCTTTTATAGTAAGAAATCCTTTTGAGTCCCCATCACCAAGATACTGCGTATAACATGCTTTTCGTGATGTTTCAGATCGCTGAAATATACTTAATACCCCCCGACATTCCATTCCCCCACTGAATCCTTCGTAATTTTTAGCACAATTTTCACATGGTTTTTTTTTTACCCTTACATGAAGAACAATATTTTGTGAGAGCTTCAAAGTCGATAACCTTTCCGTTCTCAACAGAGAGAGAGAAAGAGAGATGTAGCTCATACAACTCCATTCAATGAAGAATAGCCTCTTTTATGCCATGTGCCATCCACAGCCACAGCTATATTTGAATTATTATCATTCGCTATGACTGCTTCGTGAACAGCTGCATTCATGGAGTCTTCACTAATTGTTTTTAAAACATTTAAAAACAAAGAATTATGGCGTTCAAACTTTGCAGGTGGTGGAGGCAAATTCATGAGCCCACAGAATATTCGAGCAGCAGCTCCACCTTTTCCAATAGCTCTCATTCCATATGTCAATCTTAGGTTAACATCATAACATTTATTTGATATTTTTGATGACATTGTACTCGTTGATTCTCCACAGTTGTGACAAATTATTTCCAAACTCACAGCTAAACCTCTACGACTTTTTAAATCTTCTCTCAGCTCAATTTTCTCTGAAGAACAGCAATATTTACAACATAAGATATTTTTCATAAGGGAAGATAATAAATCCAGTTCAATGATTATGTTTACATTTTGAGAATCTTGTTGTTTTAGTAAATCCGGTATTTTAATTTTTCTCCTAGAAGCACTTTCCACGGAATTCAAAAGCAATTCTTCAGTCGATTTAGACTTTTTATGTTGATTGCTACTATACTTCCTTCTGCCAAATTTTTTTATTCTTGGCATAATTACTCGTTTAAAAAAAGTTAAGATACTTTTAAAATCTTATGAATATTAATAATTATAAGTAAAAAATAAATATTTCTTACGAAAATTAATGTAAAATTAAGTAGTTGTATGCCACAAGAAACTTCGGAATAGACGAACTCGGTTCAAAACATTGCCATAAACCGAAATTTAAAGTAAGAAATTTTGTCACACAGCTTGGAACAATAGCTCACGCACAAGCGTGGATAAAAAGTAGCGGGGTTAACATTCAAACGAAAAAAACAATCAAAAGTTAATATAGATAAAACACAGGGGAAACTACATATTTAAAGTTCAAAGGGACGTGTCAAAAGGGGCGTGGGCATTTATTTACATTTTTATTTTTCATATTTTAGGGCTATTTCATTAACAAACATATAAGTATTATACATTTTTAGATTCAGAAAAATAAGCACTATTTTTAGAGCTAAAATTGAAAAATCGATTATTTCAAAGTATATGATGTCCCTGTTCTCTTAAGTAGGAAAAGTATACACCAAATTTATCAAAATATAATAGTTTTTTATACTCAGAAATTCCAGCATATTTTCCTACTTTGGATTTGGTATCAGAAAGACTCAATTCGCTACGAATACTTTTCATGCAAATTAGGCGATTGAGACATATACACGGTCAGTTTGCAATATAAGGGCAAATAATCAATGTTCCAACGTCGCCAAAGAAGTTTCACTTCTTTCGTGTGGCGTTCCCCGCACCATTTTTTCTCAAATTATCAAAGAAAATTTGAAAAGTCCTTGGAAGTAGGTAAAAATATTTTCTCTTAATTAAATTATTCACTGGAATCGTGATTTTTATCGTGCATAGTAAAAATAATTATAAAATAAATTATAGTTTAAAAACAAACTAAAAAACACGCTTTTATAGTAAATCGAACTAAAAAGTAAAAAAATAAAAATATATATTACTTAAAAGTAACATATACAAAATTTAATAATTATCTTGTTAATTTGTAATGTTTATAATTATGATCGTATTGTAGCTTTAGCGCCAAAGTGCATTATTATTGCATTCAATTCATTATTTTTGGCGAGGGAGGCGCGATAAAAATTATGATTGGGTCGCCAGTAGTGAAAGTTTGAGAAAAACTGATAATATACATATTGTGATTCTATATTATAAACTCTTTTTTTTTTTAAAATGCAACAGGGTGAAGGAATAATCAGAATTAAATGAACTTTGCAGTAAATATCAATTATAGGATGTTAGTAAAATTGTTAAGTTTCAGAGCCACCGAGCATGCATAGCATGCAGATGTTGAAAGCGTATAAATAGAGAGCTGTAGCGGGACGTTGAAAATAGTTAATGATTATTTGTTAGTGAGACCTATAAGTATGCCCCCACGACGAAATAAGTAGAAAAATTCCAACAACTTACGGAGTTTGAACGGGGGAAGATTATCGACCTTCAAGAAGGAGGATTTTCCTGTCACGCAGTAGGAGCTCGTGTGCAGTGGAACAGTTTCACAGTGATGCGAGTTTGGAAGCAGTGGACCGACGAGCACCGAAAAACTCGAAAAACCGACAGCGAACAACGGAAGGTGACATCAGCACGTGACGATCGACACCTGCTCCACATGGAGGTGAATGACCGTACAGCTTCCTCCAAGCTGTTGGCAGCAGGTTGGTCTGCTGCTGCAGGTGTACTAATGTCGGCCTCGTCAATTCGTCTACGTCTGCTGCACCGTAGATTGCGTACAAGGATGCCTTTATATAGGATCCCCCTCATGGCAAACCATCATCTGCAATGGGCTCATGAGCACAGAGCCTGGCAAGCTGATTGACACCAAGTTGTCTTTTCAGATGAATCACGCTTCAATTTGTGCGACCATGATGGCCGTCATTTTATTCAAATAAAAGGTTTTATTAGTTTTTTAAAAATATTTTTTTTAGTATTTAAATAAAAAAAAATGTTATATAGAAATGTGTAATACAAAAACTTTTCTTTCTTCGAAGTAGAAAAAAAAGTTAAGATTTTATCGTATCCTGAGTAAAGAATGGACAAAACTATTTAGAATTTCTTTGTTTTCAGGATATTGTACTTATTTTTGGATTTCAGTTTACTTCCATTATATATATATAGGGTGTCCAGAAAAGGACTCCCTGATTTCAAAATTAAATATCTCGAAAACAAAGATCGATAGAGGAACGCAGTAAACGGTATGTTTATTGTGAAAGCTGTAAGAATTTTATACAGCAGTTTGAAATAATACTAGTAACCAAAGCTGCAAGTAGATGGCGCTGTAATCGCCCTACGTAATGGCTAGTATAAATAGTGATCCGAAGCCCAGAGCGTACCGAAGGAAGAGATTAAAACCATGTACTCCATTGAAGAACGCGTTTTTCTGGTGCTAGAGTACCACAGGTTACAAGAGAGTCCTACGGCAACAAGACGCAGTTTTCAAGCACGATTTAATGTTCCAAAAGGACCCGATGCGAAAACCATTCGTACGCTCTTCTCCAAATTTCAACGAACAGGCAGCGTAACTGATGATCTAGTGGGGAATGTTGGCCGCAAGCAAACTGCAGTTACGCCTCAAAATGTCTCACCACAGTTTCTGGAATTATTCTGCAAAATCCAATGTCATCCGTCCGTAGAACTGCATCTGAGGCTGGTTTGAAGCGTTACAGCATGCAGAAAATACTGAGAAAGAGCCTACACATGTTTCCATTCAAAATCCAAACTCACCACGCCGTACCCGTACGAGCTGTGCAACAAAGGGATGACTTTGCTAATCAGATGCTTATAATGATTGATAGTGAAGGATTTGATGTTGGCTGCATCTGGTTTACAGATGAAGCCCACTTCCACCTGAATGGATTCGTGAATAAACAGAACTGGCGATTTTGGGGTTCCAAAAATCCATATTGGTGTGAAGTGAAACCCCTGTATTCTCCTAAAGTTACTGTGTGGGCTGCAGTATGTAGCAGAGGCATTATTGGCCCTTTTTTCATTCGAGAAACGGTCACTAGTGAACGTTACGTTACAATTTTGGA
Organism: Trichonephila clavipes; assembly: GCA_019973935.1. NCBI lineage: Eukaryota > Metazoa > Arthropoda > Arachnida > Araneae > Nephilidae > Trichonephila > Trichonephila clavipes. Next base: position 430,052 of record BMAU01017908.1, read on the forward strand.
ACAATTTGTCGCCACACAGCAAGTGTTAGAGAATCGACCACGTACAGAATGGTTTATGCAAGATGGAGCCCGACCACATCGTACCGAACAAGTGTTTCGCTTTCTTGAAGAATACTTCGGGAATCGAGTCATTGCTTTGGAATATCCCAAATTTACAGGTGCAGGCATGGATTGGCCTCCATATTCGCCGGATTTGACTCCCTGTGACTATTTTTTGTGGGGCACATTGAAAGACATTGTCTACTCGAAGCATCCCGCCACGCTGGACGAGCTTGAATCGGCGATCTGTGTGGCATGTGAATCCATTTCTGTTGAGACACTACGAAATATGATGGCAAATTTCATTCTTCGTTTGCGCCACCTCTCTTGTGCCAATGGTGAACATTTTTAACACATTGTGATGTGATTTTTCGCAAAGAATGTTTTCTTACGATTATTTCATGTGAGCTGTACAGCGCCATCTGTTAGCACCTTTTGTAACTATTATTTCAAACTGCTGTATAAAATTCTTACAGCTTTCACAATAAACATACCGTGTACTGCATTCCTCTATCGATCTTTGTTTTCGAGATATTTAATTTTGAAATCAGGGAGTCCTTTTCTGGACACCCTGTATATACAGTCAGACCTCGACTTAAAGAATTCATCGGTACAGAACATTTTGTTAGTTAAATCGGGGTTATTCCTTATATCGGGCCCCACACAAAATGCAAATCTTTTGCATTTACCTTTTAAAAATTCTACAATAAGCTACTATACAAAAATATCCATATTCCGAAATTACACGCTTGTTATTTAACTGCTAAAAGTACTATTAGTGACTTATTACGCACCAGTTAATTGGCAATTTTAAAATAGCGTTTAATATACACTGCTCAAAATAATTAAAGGATATTGCGGTTTTAGGTGGATCTTGTGGCTGGGAAACTTTTTAGCTGATTGATACATGGTCGACAGACGTAGTAGGTTATATGAGAATAAATTACACATGTTTGGCAAAAAAAAAATGCATTTTATTGCGCATTTGTGTACAAAAGGAAAAAAACACAATTCGTGCATATGAGAAAAAAAGAATAAGAAAAGGTGTTTTCTTCAAAGGAAATCATTTTCAGTAGGGGGGGGTATGGTTTCCACGGACGGCCAGCAACGTTAAGCACCTTTAAGGCAAGGAGTCAATGAGGCTATTAATCACGAGTTGGGGTATTTTGTCCCACTCTTCTAGAAGAGCTCTTTCCAGTTCTTGGAGAGTTGTGGGGGTGGTTGGCGGCCAGCAAGTCGTCTTCCTAGAGAGTCCCAAACGTGTTCTATTGGATTCATGTCTGGAGAACATGTTTGCCATTCCATTCGTACGATTCCTTCCTCGAAAAGAAAATCCTCCACTAGGTTAGCACGATGTGGCCTGCAGTTATCGTCCATTAAAATGAAGTCATCTCCGATTGCTGCAGCGTAACGGACTACAATAGGTCTGAGGATCTCATCCCTATATCGGCGAGCAATCAGAGGTCCATCTCGAATGATGTAGAGGTCTGTGCGCCCGTCAAAGGAGATGCCACCATACACCAACACTCCCCCCCCCACCAAATCTGACACATTCGTGCACGAACGCAGGATTATTCCTACTTCCACGGTCCCTCCAGATGAAAATACGCCTATTATCCGAATGAACAGAAAAACGGGACTCGTCAGAAAAAAGAAAATTGCTCCATTTATTTCTCCTTCAGTTCACATGCTCTGTTGCCTCTGTTTCTCCTTCAGTTCACTGCGGTCGCGACGATGCCTTGATGTTAGTCTAACACATACCATCGATCGGCGAGGATACAGACCTGCACCATGGAGCCGGTTTCAGACATTCTGAGTTGAAACCGTGGTGCCAGTAGCCGAGCGAAGTGTTGTTGGAGAACAGTAGCGTTCATATTTCGGTGTCTCCGAGCCGTTAACCCTAAATAACGATCTTCATTGGGCGTTGTTGCCCGTCTACGACCTTGTCCTGGTCTTCGGCCTGCACTTCCAGTCTCCAAAAAACTGTTCCAGATCCTGGAAATCACACTTTGGGACACTCCAATAGCTTGCACTACTTCGACTTGAGTTTGTCCCCCCTTCTAATCTACCAACAACTCCCCAAGCCTCTGAATCGGTTAAATGACTTCGCTAAGATATCGTACTCATCGAAACAAAGCAGTTACTAAATGCCGATCATCCTTGTCTCCATTTCGGTTGAACGTCAAATTTCATTCGCTGCCGCTGAAGTTACGTTTTTGACGTCGAACTCAAAATTAGCATACTCCACAGTTTGAAAATCAGAAAGGAAATCGTCATCAAAATTTAACAGAATTGTTAAATCTGAAAATATCCCTTGCATTGTGAAGTGGTATGAGATATAAAAAGAGTTTCTCGTCATGTTCAAAACTCACGCGATTGGTTGCACTCATAATTCCTCTGAGCCAGTGGCGCACACAAGGGGGAGGTCCTGAGTGTCCGGACCCCCCCAAAGCACTTCATATTTTTCCGATTGATTATTATTCTAAGTATATATTACGTAAAATTTAATTAAGTATTTGTTATTAATGATTAATTTTATTAATTAATGCTAATTATTTATTCAATAATTAGTTTTTTATTGTGTTTTGTTCCCGAAAATCGACAAAATAAAAAGAAGCATGATGCAAGAATGGGGAACTTTTGACCTCGGACCCCCTCCCCTTGAAAAATTCCTGTGTGCGCTACTGCTCTGAGCATTTAAAGTCTAACCGTGGTCTGCTCCGTTTCCAATCGAAATTTGTTACGTACATGGAAAAATCATTTTTTTGTGTTCCGAAAAGACGGCACTTGAAAAAAAATCCAGTTATTTTCTAATACAAGCGGGAAAAAAGAGCACCATGGAGCACCATTGGAGGATGTTGTTAAGTGAGGTGTTTAAGTTATATACATTAAGATAAAACTAAATTGAAAACACATATTGAAAATCATCAGCATGCTGCGTACTGCTATGGCAGGTATGGCGAACCAATGACACGCGTGCCAATGATGGCACGCGACAGAATATTTTGGGCACGCCATCGATCAAAAACGATTTGCATTTTAGCTTAAAATAATTAAATTTACTATGAAGAATTATGAACAAACGCGAGTGGTCCGTCGCGACGCCAAGTCGGGGAGCAGACTTGTTTGTTATGTCTTGCGTAAATGCTTCGTATATTATGAACTGCTAATGCTGCAAAGTTTATCTACGCATAGTGTGCGTATGTAACTATTTCTAAATATATTCACGTTGTTTAAAAAACATATTGTAACGTTTACATTAATAGTTCAGCTTGTATACGTCTAATTTATTAATGTGATCTAATTCTTGACTTCTAAGTCTAATTGGTAAAATAACTCTCACTGCTTTATTTTAAAAAATTTTAATGACCTGAGACAAAAGCGAAAGAGCAGACACTACAGAAATCTCGTACAAGCACTCAATTTCCTAAAAACAAATAAATCTGCCCATGAGCCCGCAGTCGTGCGCAGTCAGTAAAAAGGGGGTTTTTTTGGCGGGGCGGGAAGAGAAATCAAGCGAGAGCACATAGAATAGTCAATTTCATCGGCACAACTGTACATTTAAAGTTTTGTGTTAAATTTACGATTTTAACTGCTATTTAACATGGTTAGTTCAACAAAGAAAAAAAAAGTGTAAGATAGTAAGTGTAGCAGAGAATTTCAAACTTGGTGGGCTGAGAAATATGGCATGATCGATAAAGGCGACAAAGCGGTGTGTGTTTTATATTCTGGAACAGTGGTATGCAGAACATCGTCTGTAAAACGGCATTTTGAAACAAATCACAAATCCTTTTGTGAAAAAAGCGAACCAGAGCAAAAAGAATTAATTGCAAGTGCAATAAAAGGCAGAAATAAACAATCGACGCCTATGTTTAAATAAGTAAGCAAAAATTGTCACACAAGTGCGGCAAGTTACTCGGCTGCAAATGCCATTGCTTGGCATGGTAAACCTTTTCAAGAGGGAGAGTTTTTGAAGGAAGCTTGGTTGGCATGTGCGACCTCACTTTTTGATGATTTTGATAATAAAGATAAGATAATTCAGCGCATCAAAGATGTTCCTCTATCTAGAAACACAATGAAAGATAGAATCTTGAAATTGGCAGGAAATGTTACAGATCAACAAAAAAAATGAAATTAACTCCGCTCCTTTTACATCGCTATGTCTTGACGAAAGTATTGACATAACTAAATCAGCCCGTTTAGCATTCTTTGCTCGATACTGTGTAGGAAACATCATTAAGGAAGAATTAATTGCGATAACATCGTTTTTAACAACTACAAAGGGTACAGATATTTCTACGGCAGTAAGAAATTCGCTTGCTGAGAAAGGAATTGATTTGAAAAAATTGTTTCAGTAACCACTGATGGTGCTCCAAATATGGTAGGGAAAAAAAAGTTTCATTTCTTTATTTAAAACAGACGTAAGACATTCGATTCTAGAATGCCACTGCATTATTCACCAACAAGCCTTATGTGCAAAGAGTGGTTTAACATCTCTTGATAATGTAATAACTTTAGTCACAAAAATAGTCAACCTCATATCGTCGCAGGCTTTAAATAAACGTAAGTTTGATGCTTTGTTGGATGAAGTCCATTCGGTGTATAATGGCTTAATAATGTATAACAATGTTCTCTGGTTGAGCCGCGGGAACGTACTTCAAAGATTTGTTGATTGCTTAGAAGAAATCAGACTGTTTCTATAAAATGAGAGCAAAATTGAAAAATACCTACAGTTGATGAATACTATGTGGCTTTTAAAATTGAGGTTTTTTTACAGACATATACCATCATTTCAATGAATTGAACACAAAGTTTCAAGGCCCGAATAAAACAGTTATCGTCATGATGTATCTCATTCGCACTTTTGAAGCTAAACTATATGTTTTCAGAAACGATATTATTACAAAAAACTACAAGTACTTCCGAAACTTGAAAAAGAATATCAAAGATTTAGATGCCCAAGAGAAACGAAATGAAGAAAAAGTTATTGATGACTTTATTTCCATAATGGATTCTTTAATCAAAGAATTTTCAACGAGATTTTTTCTCAGTTCAAGGAATTATAGGAAACGTTCAAATTTATTATGTACCCTGATGTGATTTCGTTTGATAAACTGAACTTGTATCAATTCGATTGGTTGTAAATTGAAGAACTTGAAATGCAACTGATTGATTTCCAGTCTAGTTCAATATGGATTCAAAAGTTTATTGAAACAAGGAAAAAGTTGGAATTAATTGAAGCAGAAAAATTGACAAGCAATATAAGTAAAAATACCAGTAACGAAATTTTGGAAACATGGAATTCTATTCCAGACGCATTTAACTGTTTGAAGAAGTTGGCGTATGCTATTTTAACCATATTTTCCTCTACCTCTGCCTGCGAGTCATTATTTTCAGAGATAAATAACATCAAAGACTCACTTAGAAACCGTTTAACAGACGACTCTAATTCAGCATGCATTCTACTAAAAGTAACATCTTATTATCCTGATATAAGTTATTTGTCATCTAATCTACTACAGAAGAAATCACACTAATGTTACTTTAATTTAAATTACAGGTATTACAGGAGTCTGATGAGACTAAAGCTCTAGGAATAATTTGGAATCCTAAGTTAGACTGTTTTCTTTTCAGAATAGAGCAACAAAGGCCAACTTCATTCACTAAAAGAATGGTTTTGTCTATTATTGCAAGAATCTTTGACCCTTTGGGTCTCCTCGGACCGATCATAACTTGGGCAAAGATATTTATGCAAAGATTGTGGTTGCTGGAATTGGGATGGAGTGATGATCTTCCTTTTAAAGAAGAAAAGGAGAGGCGTCGATTTATCGACTCTTTGAAAGCCGTGAATAACATCTCTATTGACAGATGTATTGTGATTCATAGAGCGGAGAGCACTGAGTTACATGCATTTAGCGACGCATCGGAAAAGGCGTATGGTTCATCCATTTATCTCAAGTCTATATCTGCCCTTGGAGAAGTCAAAGTGTGTCTCGTAACGAGTAAAAGCCGAGTGTCGCCTCTGAAGCAGATTTCCATTCCAAGACTTGAACTGTGTGGGGCAGTTCTTGCCGCTAAATTGATGAAGAAGGTGAAGGAGGCATTGAATCTTCAGATTGCAGCTGTGCATTTTTGGTCGGATTCGACTATTGTGATTTCATGGATACATCGAGAATCAAGAGAATTGAAGACGTTCGTGGCTAATCGAGTGTCTAAGATTCATCAACTAAGTTCCCGTGACCAGTGGCATCACATTGCATCAGAACAGAATCCTGCAGATGTGTTATCTAGAGGACTACTTCCTGAGGAGCTTCGTGACGAATCTCTATGGTGGCATGGTCCTGAGCTTCTACATAGTACTTATTCAACTACTGTCATTGCAGAACCAACCCAGAGAGATGACTTTGACTGCGAACTAAGGGTGTCTGAGAGAACTCTGGAGACTTCATTGCTGAATTCCAAGAACGTTAACTTTTTCAACCATCTTATGGACTTATCTAATAATTATTTTAAAATAACACATATTGTTTCTTATATTTATAGGTTTTTACACAATTGCAGATCCAAGGTGAAAAAGAGGGGACCCTTAACAACAAGTGAGGTAAATGATGCAGAAATCTGGCTTATTAAACAGGACCAGAGTGGCATTAACTTAAGTGACTCGTCAGGTAATCTTAAATCTTTGAATATATTCCAGGATGATAAAGGAGTCCTGAGAGTTGGTGGAAGGCTGGAAAAAGCTTCCATACCCTACAGCCAAAAGCATCCAGCTATACTGGCTAAAAATTCTAAATTGAGTAAAATATATTTCATAACTTTGCATAAGAAATTATTTCACGTTGGTCCACAAGGACTGCTGAATGCAGTAAGATTGAGATTTTGGACTTTAGGAGGTAGAAACCCAGCTAGGAAAACGGTTCATACTTGTGTGGTGTGTTTCAAGTGTAAACCAATTCCCTCTTCTCAAATAATGGGCAATCTTCCATATGAAAGAATAAATATGGCCCCTCCATTCAGTATAACTGGACTAGATTTGGGAGGTCCATATTTTGTAACTTACAAACACCAGAGAAAGGGCGTTTTGAATAAAATTTATGTTTGTGTTTGCATTTGCTTTGTGACTCGTGCCATTCACCTAGAAATTCTTTCCGATTTGACTTCGGATGCAATAATTGCGACCCTTAAGAGATTCATTTCTAGGCGAGAAAAATGTTCCAAAATTTTTACGGATAATGCAACAAATTTTGTTGGTGTGAATTCTCAACTAAAAGCATTTTATAAGACCCTTAACTTTCCAGATCAAAATCTGGCGGCTTATTTCACTGAGGAAGGTATTGAATGGAATTTTATTCCACCAAGGGCCCCACATATGGGAGGTCTTTGGGAGGCGGGCATAAAGTCAGTGAAATATCACCTCAAGCGAGCACTGGGAAGATCCCGACTCACATACGAGGAGTTTGAAACAGTGATTATCCAGGTAGAAGGAATTTTAAATTCCAGACCCCCCTTTTTTTTTTACACCAATATCCAATGATTTTGATAACTTTGAAGTATTAACGCCTGCACATTTCTTGATTGGTAGATCAATTAATTCTATTCTTGAGCCCCCCTAGTAATTAATATTAGTGACAATAGATTAAGCCGTTGGCTGAAAACAACAAAGGTAATTCATGTAGTTTGGAAAAAATGGAGTACCGATTATCTGAATACTCTCCAACAGAGAGGAAAGTGGATGATCGAGAAGAACAATGTAATGTGTGGTATAATGGTAATTTTAAAGGAGGATTTTATACCAGTTTGCAGCTGGCTTTTAGGGCGCGTCATTGAGGTCTATCATGGTTCTGATGATAAAGCGAGAACAGTCAGAATTTAAAAAAAGACAGGAGAATTTAAGAGGCCCATAACTAAGATCTGTATTCTAGCTATAGATGTAAATAGTTAAGGTCAATTTCCATTTAAGAAATTATGTGTTTATCTTTAAATTGTGCTATTGTAATTTTAACTTTTTTTACTGAAAATTTATATCTATAGGTAGAATATATATACATATATATATATATATAATAATTTTGAAAACAATTGTGTAATTTTTGTGAAACTTGTTGTGAATTGTGAAACTGTATTACTATTGTTGAATATTAATGTTGCAAGGCCGGGGGGTTCGAGCATGCGCAGTGGGCGCCGCGCGGGGGTGATTAAGTGTATTAAGCGAAACGAGGATTAAGAGTTTCAGAGTGTGTGTGGGAGATCAGACGAGCGAGAGCGCGGAATTACGGTGCCCATCGCAAGCGTTCCGACATACTCCCTGAGCAACCGAGAGTGAAAATAAAAGAGTTGTGTCAACATGCTCGTCCGGTTTCCTGAGAAAAAAACACTTAGGGACCACTCCCCAACACCAATCTTACCACTATGTATTAGTAAACATAATGTACTTTCTATCAAGTAGGTCAAGATTTCATTTGGGGCATGGCTTTATCAGGAATTCCCTGATCTGATTGCGACACTACTGTCAGGGCCGGCGCTAGCAGTTTCACCGCCCCGGGCAAAGAGGTAAAATGCCACCCGTTTATAACAAATTTTATCAAAAAAATAATAAATCAAATTATAGAACCACTAAATATTAAAACTTAATTACATATTAAAAACACATTTAAACCGAAAATTAAAAGTGTTTCTTTCTCACTTTTAATTCTGAGAATTGTTTTATAATTTCTTCAGCCAGTTCATGTTCAATGGCTCCTGTTGTCAAGCCGCTTAGCCGAACCTCGGTAGTTGTGGAGCGTAAAATTTTTTGTTAATTTTAATTTGGAGAAACTCCTTTTTTCACTTACCACACTTATTGGGAGAGTAAGCAATATTCTTAAAACAATTCCGAGATTTACAGCAAAATCCAGTTTCGATCTGAATTTTAAAATCTCGATTGAACTTTCTTTTTTAATTAGCAGAGCCAAAACCACTACTATCTCGTCTGTCAGGTCCAGCGCATTTATATCTGATGAATTCTCATCAGTTAACATTCTTTCTTGATCTTTACAATATTTTAGTGCGTTGTTTTGAGGAGTATCTATTAAATCACAAATATTGGATAAAGATTGGAGATAGTTGCTATGGGTACTGATAAAATCAATCCTGGATAAAAGTGCATTGATAGCTTTATCTAATGTGAAAAAAATAAAACTCTGCCTTATTTTTCAAAGTAGTATCTTCTATTGGATCATCTCGTGCCTCATAGTTGAAATTAACATTCCTTCTTCGAGCTCTATGACGTGGCTGGGTGAGCTCAAAATTAGCCGGTATATCAATTTCGTCGACAAGTTCTCGAGCACCGCAAAACATTTTATTCAAAGCTGTGTCCGATCTAAGACCATAGAAAAAATCTTTACAATTTTTCAAGAGCTCTATAACAAATGGTAAATCATAGTCTTTTGTCTGCAAGAGCTTACTTATAGGATTGATGCAATTTAAGATTTTGTACCAAATTACGATGCAGCATAAGAGCTTAAATTGTTTAACAAACTTAAGAGTCCAGAAGCCTTTATAGAGTTCTCAATCTCCGAATTATTACAAACAGCAAGTAAAGCATTGTATATCCCTCCTGGTTGATACCTTAGTGGTTTTAATGTATCTATTCGGCTTTCCCAACGATTTTGTTTGAAATCACTTATCTACTTTATAAATTGTTCTCATTATATTTTAATTTCTGTAATGCACATTTTGCTTCCACTTTAATTAAATAAGTTTATATTACGAACAACCAAAATGATAGTACCTATATTCTTTCACATTAATTATTGTTCTGTAACAATAAAACTTTGATTAAATCCTTTTTCTGTTGCTTTTTTATTTCTGTCATAATGTTGACATCCTTTTGTTGCCTTTTTCAAAGATTTTAATTATTGCTATAGATTGAAACCTATTATTACAAGATTTTTTTTCTCAAATATGCATATTAACGCTTTTAAACCTTTCCACAATCCAAAAAAAGAAATTTTGAAGGATTTTTGAGAAATATAATTGTAAAATAAAACAGTAAATAAAATCTATTGCAAACTGAAAGCACCGACTTTTTAATTTTTTAGTGCACCAGTGTTCTACAGAACACCGATTAAGAGCCTCTAGTTTTTGTCTTGGATGAGTGGTTATGTTCTGAAACTTTTTTGATAAGCTATTGTAATAGGAATTCCAAGTATTTTATATTTGTATTCAGTGCAATTGGACGATCGAGAATTAAAGCCTTTATGTATTAATCACATTTAAAACATATTTTAATAAAATTAAAACTTAATGCTTTGAATTAAAAATGTTTGAAAGTTTTTCAGGCTAAAAGTCATTGTTGTTTGCTTATTAGGGTTGATAATTCTATGTTATTTTAATACTATCGTTAAAATTAATTATCTATTTAATAATCATCTTTCGAGATTTAAAATCCCTGCCTGAAATTTTGCAATTTATCTAAATGATGTTTTTGCATTGAGTTAAATATTCGTATTTTTTTGGCTTAAAACCTTAAAGTCCTTAAATATTTCCTTAAAATTTCTTCATATTATATAAACAGCAGATAATTTATTAACTTCATTTTTAAATTTTTTTGAAATATGAATTTTGATGAACTTTATTAGAAGCATACAGAATGTTTTACAATATTTTAAAGATATTATACATTTTTTATGTATTTTCATAATTAATCTCATACACATAATATGTATACTTAATTATACACATAATATGGTAATTAATTATACACATATTATATAAAATTAATTATACACATAATTATACATATAATTAATTATTAGACTGCATTAAATATTCCTTCAAATTGTCCATGCAAAAAAGAGGTTCCCAAACTTTTTTTTCTCATACACCCCCCCCCTTGCCATATTTTTCGTTATGGGGTAGACCTCTGCTTAATTAATATTGAATTTTTGCAAATTTATCAACTTAAATGTCTTTTTGACAGCTAGTACTACTACTACTACTTTAAAAGAATTCAATTTACAACTAATGAAATATAGAGTTAAAAGTTTAATAAGATATATTAATTAATTAAATTTAAATTAATTAATACATAAAATAACTGTTAAGTAAAATAACCAAACAACACACAATTGATTTTAATGGGAGGAATGAATCTGGCGCTACAATAACAAATTTTGAACATTTAATATCAATCTTGTCATGTTTAACCTCAAATCTTCTCTGTTAGTAGTGTCTAGTTTCTTTTTTTTTTTTTTTTTTTTTTTTTTGGAGATTAGCAACTGCGCTGAAACTCATTCTTACTAGGAAAAATAATTAAAAATTTCTCACGATATTCCAAAAATCGGGACAAATAACATGTTTGCCCTTTTAAAGCCAAAATTGCTGGTGTCCGTTTTTAAACTTTAAAATATTCATTGGTGCACATCAAGATCAGTTCCAGTTGTCATGTGACATTTTTTGTTCAGTATGATCATATAAATTCATTGCCTACTGTGGTATTATCATAGCCAAAGCATTCTCAAACCTGGTTTCAAAATCTGAATAAAAGGCAGTTAAATGTTGAGCGTATGTTAAAACATGCTGACAGATTGTCTGAGTTAATTTGAGAAAATTCTGGATCTCCAGTATTATACTTCTTTAGTTTAACTCTAGAAAGAAACACTGAAATGGTTCCTGTTTTTAGAAAAATTATGCTGTTACCTTGTACGGGCAAATTAACCTCATTAAATTTAATAAATATATTTGCAAAATAAATAAAATTTGTGGTTTCTACTTGATTAAATTTTCTTTTAAAATTAAAGTCACAATCTAGTTTAATGAAAGCCACCAATATTACATAGACCCCCACTTACAACTCATTGACCCCCAAAGTATTTTTTTGCTGACGCAGACCCCTTGCCGGTCGTGATAGAACCCTGGGGTCTATATAGACCACTTTGGAAATCCCTGGTGTAAAAGTTCTCTCATATTACAACACAAACAGCGTACACATAAATTTTTTAATAAAATGTTTTACATCACTATCACACTTAAATTTAATATTTTATACACCTAAAGTAAATATTTAATTTTAATGTTTTCTCCTTTATTATTTGGATTCTTAAATTAAATTTTTAATATGCTAAACGCAACAAAGGGCTAAGATAAAGCTGAACCTATGTAACTACTCATTTTTCAAAAGACAGGAGATTGAGATTCCCTGCGGGAAGCAGATTCTCCGAAAATTCTTCAATTTATGGTATATAATATCTTACTTAGAAAGGTTCTTCAAATTTCTCTTAAAATGGCAATAACATGCAAAAAAAAATAATATTGTTCAAGTTTTTAAAATTTAATCTTACTAAATAATGGCAGTCTTAGCAGTCTTACAATAGATTAGAAAATTATATGTTTATTTCACATGTTACATTCAATAAAAATAAAAAAGTGTATATAAGTAAAATTAATTAATTTTTTTCTTTGAAAATTCTTTTAACAGTTTGAAGCAATATAAATTAAATATTTAGCAATTCTAGACTAGTTCATTTATTACTAAACAAAATTATCAAAATATATTACGATTATAAAACAAAATCATCATAATATAAATGTAACTACGTTGTATTTCAATTTCGAACTATTGCTGTTAGGATCCTTTATGTATGGTAAATAATGAATGTACTCAAAAGCTCATTAATGCTTTGCATTTTAAATGACCTATTATCGTCCTTATAAACGACTAAAGAAGTTATTTTTATACGAGAGGCAAATTATATTTTTTAATCTGAATAAAAATGTCAATCGAAAATATTTTAAGACAATTACGGTACATCCAAGCTAAGAAAAAACACATACTTAAAAATGTTAATTAACATTAAATATCCTACAAAACTGATGACATTTATATTTATGTATATAAAACGAAAATAAGTAAATAAAATAGAAAAAGAACAAATGGAGCAAAATGATTTTTTTTTCACTTTATCTTACGCAGTGATTAAAATTCCTTTTCATTAAACCTTAAAAATCTAAAAGAGAATTTGAAAATGAAAATATTATTACCTTTTTTGTTGTCCGACTTTGTCTTGTCTGCATAAGCACAGGAAACTATAAAAGAATTAGTTTGGAAGTCAAATTGACACAAGATTCCCTCAGTTTTCTTCTTCTTCCCTCAGTTTTCTTCTTTCTTTCTTTCTTCTTTTTCTCAGGGTCATTCTGCCCCTTTCTTCTCATTCATAAAACTTGACCACGCTTTTCTTCACTTCTTTTGAGGCTAATCTCTGCCAAATCTATCTCTTTCAATAGTAACCGAATTCACGTATACAAAACAGTACACGTTGTAGGAAATTAGTTGAAAGAGAAGGAACCGGATGCCGAAATTCTTCTTTATCGCCCCCCCTTTCACCCATGGGACCAGCATTGGGAATAGGGCCTTAAATAATAATGAATACTCGTTAAAAAAAACTCTAGGGCTGCATAGAAAACGTAAATATTTCGCATACATCATTTTAAATATTTCTTTCTTCGAATTTTAATTTTGACTCGTGGAACCCCTGGGTAATCTTGGTTTATTTTCTTCATAAACTAGTTAATTTTACAGCCAATTTGCCGCCTCCTATGGTTGCCGCCCCGGGCAGGGGCCCGGCTTACCCTCCCCTAGCACCAGCCCTGCTACTGTATTCATTTATTGGAAATGTTCACTTTTATGAGAAATAAAAGTAGAATCAATTTTTTCTTTTAATACATTGTAATGGGTAGTAGTATACACAAACTATTCTTATGTTAGGGGTTATGGTTTTTTTTTAAAAAAAAAGCCGAAAACACCAAGACGTAATCTTCATGCTAAAGTTAAAAATTTATTTGTCTATTGGTGGGATTTGAACCCCATCCTTCTATACTCTCATAACGGGATTTCTAAATAAACGTATGGTCAGATAGGCTGATTATTCAAATAAAAAAAGGAGTAAAAATTTATTACTCTCTCTCTCTCTTCCAATGTTTTATTTTTCTTCCATTAAATAAAATCGAGCTACTTCATTTCTCAATCGAACAATAATCATTCATCATTTGCTGCAGTATATGTTTTTTATACATAGCTGCCGGGAATTACTTTATTTACAGTATTTTACTAAGGATAAAAAAAAAAAAAGATAAAAATTTAAGCATGAGATTTTTTATTTACATTGTTAAGCTTATAATAGCTAACAATTTTGCAGTAAATTTAATTCTAAAAATTAAAATGAAATAGATTTTTGGACGAATTAGTTTAAAATATGAATAAATAAGTCTTTATCACACAAAAAAATCACTTAATTACATAACACAAATTAAGATAATATTTTCGCATTTTAAAATATCACTTGCATGTACAAATTCAATCTGGTATAAGTATGAATTCATCCACCTTTAAAATATACATTAATATTACCAATAAATGTATATTATATGAAAAACATCAATTGTATTTATTTATAAGTGACTTCTTTATACACTGCTCAAAATAATTAAAGGATATTGCGGTTTTAGGTGGATCTTGTGGCTGGGAAACTTTTTAGCTGATTGATACATGGTCGACAGACGTAGTAGGTTATATGAGAATAAATTACACATGTTTGGCAGAAAAAAATGCATTTTGTTGAGCATTTGTGTACAGAAGGGAAAAAAACACAATTTGTGCATATGAGAAAAAAAGAATAAGAAAAGGTTTTTTCTTCATAGGAAATCATTTTCAGTAGGGGGGGTATGGTTTCCACGGACGGCCAGCAACGTTGAGCACCTTTAAGGCATGGAGTCAATGAGGCTATTAATTACGAGTTGGGGTATTCTGTCCCACTCTTCCAGAGGAGCTCTTTCCAGTTCTTGGAGAGTTTGTGGGGGTGGTTGGCGGCCAGCAACTCGTCTTCCTAGAGAGTCCCAAACGTGCTCTATTGGATTCATGTCTGGAGAACATGTTTGCCATTCCATTCGTACGATTCCTTCCCCGAAAAGGAAATCCTCCACTAGGTTAGCACGATGTGGCCTGCAGTTATCGTCCATTAAAATGAAGTCATCTCCAGTTGCTGCAGCGTAACGGACTACAATAGGTCTGAGGATCTCATCCCTATATCGGCGAGCAATCAGAGGTCCATCTCGAATGATGTAGAGGTCTGTGCGCCCGTCAAAGGAGATGCCACCATACACCAACACTCCCCCACCACCAAATCTGACACATTCGTGCACGAACGCAGGATTATTCCTACTTCCACGGTCCCTCCAGATGAAAATACGCCTATTATCCGAATGAACAGAAAAACGGGACTCGTCAGAAAAAAGAAAATTGCTCCATTTATTTCTCCTTCAGTTCACATGCTCTGTTGCCTCTGTTTCTCCTTCAGTTCACTACGGTCGCGACGATGCCTTGATGTTAGTCTAACACATACCAGTGGTCGGCGAGCATACAGACCTACACCATGGAGCCGGTTTCGGACAGTCTGAGTTGAAACCGTGGTGCCAGTAGCCAAGCGAAGGTGTTGTTGGAGAACAGTAGCGTTCCTATTTCGGTGTCTCCGAGCCGTTAACAGTAAAAAACGATCTTAATTGGGCGTTGTTGCCCGTCTACGACCTTGTCCTGGTCTTCGGCCTGCACTTTCAGTCTCCAAAAAAACGGTTCCAGATTCTGGAAATCCCACTTTGTGACACCCTAATGGCTTGCGCTACTTCGGCTTGAGTTTGGCTCCCTTCTAACCTACCAACAACTCTCCAAGCTTCTGAATCGGTTAAATGACTTCGCTGAGACATCGTACTCATCGAAACAAAGCAGTCACTGAATGCCAATCATCCTTGTCTTCATTTCAGTTGAAAGTCAAATTTCATTCGATGCCGCTGAAGGGACGTTTTTGACGTCGAACTCAAAATTAGCATACTCCACAGTTTGAAAATCAGAAAAATTTGCATTTGTGATTCTCTTCTTCCATTTTCGGCAAAAAAAATTTCGCTTATATCTTTATTTTACATAATACTTACAATACCCTTTAATTGTTTTGAGCAGTGTATTTTACATTAGGTTTTAAATCAAAGTAACGCATTCATCTTCTAAGTATGATTAATACCAGTAAATGGATGTAGCTATATAATAAAAAAAAGCTTATGTAATAAATTTTTTTTTGTATTTTCACTTAATTAGTTCAAATATTTGTTTCTTCCACAAAATTAAATCGATTAAAAATTTTCAGATTTTAGGCGAATGAAAAAATTGGATCCTATTATTATATTTATAAAGCAAATTTATTGTGCGAGAAAATTAATCTATTTTACTCAAGATATGGAAGAAAAAATTATCTGAAAATCAACCCGAGAAACAATCTCAAATACAAATAATTTTAATATTAGAATGAATTACTAGGGAATTAAAAAATACTACAACGCCAAACCAGGCAACCCTGTTGAATGACCTCATAGTCCATCTACCAATGACAAGCAAAATCTTTTCCTTTGACCGTGCGGAAGAGAAATGCCCGAGGCGAGAGCAACTCAAAAAGTGCTCTTTATTTAAGATAATGTTAAAAGTTGAAGAGTTTTGTTAAGAGTTATCTCAGAAAAAGTTTGTTGGAACTAACAGTAAGTACTTTTTATTAATGCATGTATTGAGAATTATTGTCAAGTGTTCGCTTAACTAATCGAAAAGCATCTTAAAATTATATTCTAACTGTGAAACAATTTCTTTTAAATATTTTATTCGATAAAATTTTTAGTTTATGTTTGGAACTAGGTGGTTATTTTTTTTTCGCGAAACTTTTCATAAAACATAACCTACCTTACCTACGTTGGGTATGATATGCCTTTATTTTAATTTCTTTTTAAACTCTTTAAGAATGATAACTGATCAATGAACGTGAATATTAATCCTAGGTGATGTACAGAAAACCCTTAAATGTATTGTTTTTCAGTATATACCATCATAAATGTTACAATGAAATTGATTGATTTTATTTATTGTCAAAAGTGTTTCATATTTTTATTGATTATGAAAGGGAAAAAAATGGAACAAGAAAAATAGTATTTTCCAAAAACTATTATTGACTAATTTTGCCAATTAAAAAAACATTGCCAAATGCAGTTATTCTTATTATTGTTTCCAAACAACTGTAGAAAACGGTTTTCAACTTTTGGCTGCATACACGATTTTTATGTGAAAAAATTGGTCAAGAGTTGATTGTGACAAAATCTCATTGGAAATAAAATAGTTAATGCATACATATTACACAAAGATTTCATAGGCTTGAAGTCTATTTATGGTTAAAGTGTAGAATAGGGTGCCCGTGGCGAAGCCAATTTTTTCATAACCGAAATCAGTCGCCAAACTATCTAAGTAGTGATAGGTATTCCAAGAGAGAGAGAAGAGCCAAATTAATTCTGGCATCTAGATAAACATCGCCAAAACCTAGGGTGCCCCCTATTCTACACTTTAGCCAGTTTTTACCTTAATAATTAATGCATGAATTCAATTTAAATGAATATTACTTAAAATGGGAACAAATCTGTAATCATATTTCAGTTTGTCTTTCTAAAGAACTCAATAGAAAATAATTAAAATTTTATCATATATTAACATGAAAAGCTTGGCACCCAGGTGAGATTTCCATTATGATATATAGTATGAAGTTAAAGAATTTTATTAAGGTTTATTAAATTACTAACCACTTAAGAGTAGATTGTTTTAACTTAACTCAGTGGCACAAGAGCCTATGAGGGCCAAGGCCTACTGTGCCCAACTCGGCATATGTGACTTTGAGCCCTGAGGTTCATGAACAGATGTTCCAATCATGTGGTCAGTTTGACGTGAAACCCTTAGTGTTAAGTTCCCTAGCAAGCTTGGTTACACATTTATCGACTCATTGCAGGGATGAAAGGCTGAGTCAACCTTTTTAAAGGTATCGTCTACCTTTTTTTCCAAATTTTATCACCAGTCATACCTAAAAAAATAAATAATTTTTTTCCTGGAGGGGAGCTTTAACTGCTCGCAAAACTTTGCTTCAAACAGTTTTTTAAAATTAGTTCATTAGTCTTAAAAGCAGGCATAAGCAATGATACATATTGACTTTTTTCATTTAATTCAATTTTGTTTATTGGAAAAATATAAGTGCCTGCATATATAAAATTTATCTTAAAAGTCGAGAAAAGTAATTAGCTGAATTTTTGCATGTTTACATTGGAATTTTTCTGTACTTATATATATATATCCTTGATTGACTTCTGCTTTGTTGGATTCACTTGAAATATCATTTCATGTTTCTGTTTTCTGACATCATTGAATTATGTTTTTGAAAAGATGTATAATTTTCAAAGAAAAATATGAAATATCGATAAGTGCACTTTAATTCTGATTAAATCAAATAGTTTTCATCCATCGGTTGGTAAAAAAACATGAAGAACTGTTCTTATTCAAAAAAAAAAAAAAAAAAATGACATTCAGAAAGAATCAGATTATATAAGGCTCTTAAAAATTCTGAATTTTATCTAGGGTATGACTCTAAATTTCTGTCTTACAAAGAGTGCAAGCAAATAAAAATTATATTTTAAAGTGAACAAACTCTCTGAAAATTCAATGGAGTCAGGGGTTTCATTTGGTTAGAATGCTGACAAATGTTCAAATAAATTTAACAATGAATTTATTGTTATAGATCTGAATGGTATGCATTTTCTTCAGTATATAATGAACTAGGGTTGGCACGTTTTTACCAAAGGTAGAAAAAACCATGGAAAAATCCGGTAAAAATTGTCCTGGCAAAAATACATTTTTGCCACTTTTTGCCAAGGTAAATAACAATAGAGTAACTCACTGGCTTCAATTTGAGCCATTAAACAGCAGTCGTAACTATTAAACAACTAGTTCTTAGGTTTCATTTAGTTTTCACTGAGAAATAATACCAATTTTGCTATGCTATCAGAACAATAGAAATTTGAAGAGATACAAAGTATGCAATATAAATGTGAAAAAAAATAGTATAACTCAATATTAAACTATGACTTAAAAAACACATTTTTTGTTTTTCCTACATTGCATAACAAAAAGCAAGTTTTGAAACATTATCTATTCTCAACCTATTTTGAGTTTTTGAATGTGCAAATGAAATATTAGAGAATATTCTTTCTATTCCAGCAGAACTTGATGGGCATGTTTGGAGATGTGCAACTCACTTGCAAAAGTCTTTAGAAGTGTCACATGCTTTTGCTATACTTATCCCCCATTTATGAGCATCTATGGTTTTAATCACTTGATCTTCAAAAAATGTTTCTTATCTGATAAAAGGTTTTTCTTTCATTTCAAAGTCTATACCTTACAATATAAATAAAGGGTTTATAGTTTTCGTAAGCATTCTCTGGCTCTTTCTTTCTGCTCATAATTAAGATTTTCTCCTCTGTACTTAGGATGCTATAAATATGTAAGAATATCCCCCCCAATCCAGAATTGCTTGCTCAAACCTTTTTTCACCACTGCAGAATGAGGTTTCGACTCATTATGGTTCAACAACTTACACCATAGATGACAAGCATCAGCAACTGTTGCAGAATCACTCCCCAGATAAGCTAAAGCACATGCTGCTGGCTTTAATTGTCTGATAAGATCTTTCACTTATTGATAATGTTTAAAACTCTGTATATGAGCTACAATATTTTGATACATGTCCTCACAATGCTCATTTGTCTTTTTAAATATGATGTATAATTTCGAATAAAAATGTTTCAAGGCAAGTCAGCTGACTACCCTACCTAGTACATCCAGGTAATTCAGGTGAAACACATTCACTGCATTCCTTTAACTATTCTCCAGGAGCATGGTGATTTCGAAAATACCTGTGAATATCTACTACATGTTTCATAATGCTTGAAAGTGTTATATCTTGTCCTAAAAGCCAATGAGCTCCAGAACCATATGCTGTCAGAGTTGAATTATCAATTTTTTGTTCCTATTCTAGTCTCATTTTCTCTATATTTTTAGCATTTTGAGTAACTTGACAGTCATATTTTTCTGTAGTAATCTGAAAAATGTCACTGCATTTTTTATATAAAAATTCTGATTTTTTTGTAGTTCCAGTGTTTTCAACATCTACAATATGACTCTTCATTAACTTGAATGCAAGATGCTATTATTGGTTCATTATGGATTTTGCTCCATCCATCAATAACAAGAGTTTCTACAAACTAATCCATCCCTTTCATTGTACACAGCATCTAAAAGTGAATCTGACTGTTCCTCATGTGAAGGGGGCTTAAAACTTGGTCTCATGAAATGGATCAAATTTTTAAATGATTCACTTTTCACAATGGCAAAAGGAGTGTTGCAGGCATAAAATATCTTTGCAAGAGCCAAATCAATCATCATTTTGTCTTTATCTGAGTTTTTTAAAATTATTTTTGTAATATTACCTTCTAAACATTGTATTTTTACTGGAGGCTGTTCTACTTCATTCATCATTGAATCAATTTCTTCCACACATTCACTTGGAGCTCTTTTTTTGCACAGTTAGAAACATGTGCTCTTATCCTAGTTACTTTGCATGTGCCTACATTTTTTGCACTTGGCAACAATTTTACCATTGTCCGATAATCTATGAAAAGAATCCCAAACAGAGTCTAGGTGTCTACCTCCTTTATACATTATTTAAAGAAAACATTTTTCTCAGACTAAAAACAGAAGAAACCTTAAGAAACAAATTGGCTAATGTGTTGCTTTTCAATTTATCTTGAAGCAGAATTCAGGGAAAATGTATGCACCTGTTTCTTTCCAGTTCTTGATTGTTCAAAATTCTGTACAATGCTTATATTCAAGATGAACTTGTTCCTTAAGTAGATAACAGTTAGTATATATACATATTACTATTACAGACAATATTACTGCACAAAATTGAGAAATAAAGACAAAAGTTTTTATCTTATATAATTTTTTTTATATAAAATAGATTATGTTTATACTTATATTTTGATTACTTTCATCAATGAAAATTATTTTAAATTGTTTTAATTAAGAAATTTATATTAATTAATATATATTCTGCTTTAAGTCTCAATTGTATTATGTATAAAATTATATTGTTTTCTGCACAATTTTAAAATCCAGCCATTTTTTCCCTAGTTTTTACCAGATTTTACCACTATCCTGGCAAAAATACCATTTTGCCTGCAAAATGACCAACCCTATACATGTACCAATGCATAAGTGGAGCATGTGTTTGAATTGTGGGGAATTATTAAATTTACGTAATGGCTGTAATAATTCACTCTTATGCTTTAAGATAAAATTGTGTACATAAATGTAAATTGTATTTTAAAATCTCTCCCTCTTTTTAGTGTAACGGATCTTTTAGTTATATTTATATTTATTTATTTTGTTTCTGTTTAGAATATAGTCTTTATAATATATCTTACAATCTTTATTATTTACTTTACTTTAAATATTTTTTTGCTTAAGCTTCCAGAATATGGTATCAAAGAAATATACATTATATTAGAGTTATTTGGCAAGAAAATGTTTCTATGAATATAGTACTGTGTAATTTAGTTCAAAAAGATTTTTTTGAAACACATAATAGTTTTTTTTTTATGTACCAAAGTTTGTCAAATTTTAGACATATCTTGTATTCTATACCTTTGTTTTTATAATGTGAATTACTTAAGATTAAGAATTATATATATGCTGCAGAAACTAATCAAAGGATTATTTTGAAATGTTTGCTTTAAATTATGACATTTATTATTAGTAGTAGTTTTCATTACATCTGTTTGTTTTTTCTCAGATGTAACATACAATGCAATAATAGCATTTATTGATTATGGGCAGAATTTTTCTCTGTGTACCATTGGGTAATGTGATAATAAATTTAACAATTTGATTGTGTCTGATTATATTATTGTCATAATAAGAAAGCATTATAGACAGTGCGGTAACGGAGATTATTAGGGGCCCCCTGCAAAGTCAGGTTTCAGGGCCCCAAGTCAGATCTTACAAAGGATTGCAACTTGGTGTCAGTTACGCTTTGGCTCCTTCAGAACCCTCCCCCGCAATGTGGGGGTGTACATTACGTCACTGATTATAGACTATTGGACATTTTCAAAAAATTTCAGAAATTATTTTACTTTTGCTTTTTAGTTTATTCAAAAAGTTATATCCAAAATCAGTTTCCTCAATCAATCAAGTAAATGCTTGTTAAGCTCATGTCAACTTCTAGTTTTACTCTTTTAGGGTAAATTCTTCTTAGAAGATTAAGAGTGAAATCTTCCTGTTAATAGATATTGCAGAAAGAAAAAATAACATATTCAACAAAATTAAGTTTATCAGAGTATATTTTTTTATACAGAGATGTATTCAAACATTTCCATAATGTGCTCCCTTTTTTTTAAATAATAGCTGTACCTTACCACATGTTGCTGCAGCTCAGTCTGGTTAAAGAGAAAGCACATGTTTTCAGTATGTTTAAACATTACATTGGAGGTATAATTTTTTATAAAAAAAAAAAAGTATAAATATATTTATACATTTTTCCTTTACTGATATCGTTTGTAATTTATGAACCAAGTACTTGAAGTTATTACAGCTTATTTTTGTCATGCTATGAACCGAAATTTATTTACGTTGTCTTCATAGTAGAGACCTCAAATTTGAAGATAAATTTTAAAAGGCTCCATTCAGGATTCCTCAAAGGCGATGGGTTAGTTTTATAGTGCTTATGGATATTTCTGTTAAATCAGAGGTGTGTTCACAAATGCATATTTCTCCAAACAATGTCATTTGGAAACATGAATTGTATTTCCTGATGTTACATAAGAAAATGTTTTGATTCCACAGTATATCTGGCAAGCAAAGTTTTTAATGACAGGTGGTTTTCCAAGTAGAGGCAGTTTAATTTTTCCAGTGGTACAAAACATTCATCTTTTGCTTCTCGCTTAAATTTCAGAGCATTGCAATAAGGATACACTTTAATCATTGTGCTGATGAGAACATTCTGGCTCAACCTATAATCTTCCACTGGGTTGTACCAGAATTCAGGGGGATTGTTATTTTGTGATAGCTCACCACAAAGTCATATTTGAGACTGATGTGTTTTTTCTGGTTTGACATCTTTCAGCCATTCGCAACCTATTGTGTACCTTTTGTTGAGAACAAAGGAGATATGATTTGCAAAACACGAATACTGTGCTCGCAAATGTGCATCCTCAAGTCTGGCTACATGTTGCTCTGATGTGCCCTTAGCATGTGTGTATCCCATTCTTTGTCTGTTTTTCTCTTTTGCTGATGCAGGCTCTTCCTGAGTTGGATGTGCAATTACACTTGTTGCACTACTTTTTGCCTTACGAGTATGATGACCTAAGTTTGATTCCCTGCAAGGCATTATTTTTGTGTCGTGAAGCCAATTAACTGCACTTAAAAAGAAAGAAAAAGTTAAAACAAAACTATATTAAATTTCAAAACATTAAAAACAGGAAAAATCAGGAGCAAAAAGAAAGGGGAAAATTGAAGAATGCTAATGAAATATTTAATGTTAAACATACATCAATTGATGCAGCTCAATTCCAATGCAGTGATAGGCTGAAGATATTTTCAAACATACGCAAGGAAAATTCAAATATAAACATGGATTTCGCAGCAGAAATCTACGACAAATTGTTGATAATGATTGAAGGTTTTGCAATTCACAATTCGATTAGCATTAGTAATTGTTTTCATCAAGTTTAAGGAACAACAACGATATAAGTGAGATTTTTAAAACAACATGCTTTCATCCATAAGAGTTATTTTTTTATTGATTTTTTTTATAAAAACTATCTCTATATATAATCCATATTATATATAGTCAACTCCATTCTTACTTGTATAGCATAGCTTAGCTTATGTTTTAATGTAATATACATCAAATTATCATTTTAAATATAAAAAGTTCTGTTGAAGGGTGGAATTCCAAATTAAATGCAATCATTGGCAGAAACCAGTGTAATGTCCACTTATTAGTTAAAATACTAAAAGAATAAACACAAAAAGTGTCTTTTAACTTAAAATCCAGAGAATTATGTGACCTCCTAGAATAAAAAGGAAAAAAGCATGTGTAAAACTGGATGAAAACTGAAAACATCATAAAAGAATTCGAAACATCAAACCATTTAGAAAAATGTCTAAAATCTTAAGTTTTGTAACCAGGTGAGACTTAAATCCAGTGGTAAATTATATTTATGCCTTTATAATAAAGGTTAGTTAGTATTTATTTACTTGTATTTATTTTTCTTTTATTTACTTGTGTGTGTATCTGTATTATATACTTTACTTCTAGTACTTATCTTTACTTACATTAATGAAACTAATTAATTTTATGGTAATTGCACCTGGTCTAATATTTATTTGACTCTAAAATACAAATCCCTGAAATTTGTCCATACTTTCATTATACTGTTACTATTAGTTTTTAAATATTTCTCTGAAAGTTTTTATTTTTATTACATTTCTCTATGTTTAAAATGCATTCACACTATAATATCTTAACAATTCAATATAAATAATTATTTTTAATTGGCAAAAATGTATTTATCCTTGTAATTCGATAATCGAGTGTAAAAACAGAAAACGGTTTTTTCCCTCGGAGTTATCTCGCGTGAAAGAGATTTGCCATTTAAAATACTATTTTAAATTATATTTGTGATTTTTAAAAGTATTTAATTCCTTATTTATCTGCACCCTTTATCTGTTCTAAGATGGGGGTAAATGTGTCCGTTCAAACCATGAAATGTTATGTGTCCGCAAATACCACGTTCTCAACTACCACGTCACCTTGGGTGACATACCTCGTAATCTAGAACCATCGTCAAGTGATGAGGACGACACCTGTGCTGGCACCACTCTTCTCCTAACTTCCACACCAGCAGGAGGACATTTGAGCTCTCAACAAATTTAACGTACATCGCTCCCCTACATAGCAGGGCGGGTCTTCAGCAGCACTAGGTTTGAACTCATGACACACCAACCACGAGTCTGTCATCTTGACCACTAAGCTACCATGGCTGCCACGACTTGCTGAAGTTAACATTTGTAAAAACTACTGTTCAAAAAAATACTCTTCGTTGGAACAATATACACTGCTGGACAATTGCTAAGGACGGATCACAAATTGCTATGTAGCATAACATTAAGCTAGACATGAGGCCTAGTAGGATAAAATATAGTTGCCACACTGTTCAGACATTAGAATAAAGAATATTTATTGTTCTGGAAAGTACAAAAGCTGTGAAACATCTGAAAGGGAAAAAAATGTTCATTTGATCTGCGTACGGAGAAATGGAACAATGCATCTAAAAGTCAGCAGGCACCTTAAAGAAAGGTATCAGTACGGGATATGTCCACCGTGGAGTGTGATGCAACATTCTACACGTCGTACCATACTTTGCACAACATTATCCAGCAGCTGTTGAGGCAATTTATCCCATTCCTCTGTGAGTGCACGGATGAGGGTGTTCTTGTTTGTCGGAGGATAGTTTCGACCAGCAACTTGCCTCCCCAAAGCATCCTACACATTTTCAATGGGGTTTAGATCTGGAGAACGCGCTGGCCATACGAGACGTTGAATACCCTCGCTGTCTAGACAATCCTGAACAGCGAGTGTTCGATGAAATGTTGCGTTGTCGTCCATAAAAACAAATTTATCACCGACAGCACCACAGAAAAGACGAACATGAGGAAGTAGAACTTCATCAATGTATCGTTGGCCCGTCATTGTCCCATTCGCAACCACATGTAGGCGCGTGCGGCCATTGATCATGATGCTGGCCCACACCATGATACTGCATGTCGGATATCGGTCCTTTTCCTGGATATTTTCTGGACGATAAGCAGTACCACTCTCGCGCCAGATCAGTTGGCGTCTACAATCCGATGACAGACTGAACCTACTCTCATCTGAGAATAGTACGCATGCCCAGTCCTGTTCAGTCCAATTGTGATGCTCACGACACCATTGCAAACGGGCAGTACGGTGCTGTCTGGTCAATGGGACACACACAACAGGTCTGCGTGCGTATTGTAACGTCGTGAGTAGCTATCCATCAATAAACAAATCTTTACAGCTTAATATACAAATAAAAGCAAACTTTATTTGCTAACAATTTGTAAATGAAGTAATATAAATCCAGATTAAATGCCAAGCCGGTGTGGTCAGTTCATATACTCATGCTCAACGCCACCGGCGTTCCTCGTCTTTTTCACTCTCTCTCGGGGATTTTGTCTTTTCTCCGGTCTTTTTCTCTTTCTCTCTCTCCGGGTCTCTTCTCTCTTACTCCCTCTCTCTCTCCAGGTTTTTTCCAGTCTTTTCCTCCTCTTGTCCTCAAAAACAACCCTTTTTAAACAACAGGGGTGTGTTCACAACACGCCCCTCGCTACTTCTTATTCGCCGGTCAGCAAAATCTCTCTTGACCTCCCTCGTCCTATTGGCGCATAACACGCCAAAACACACCCGAGCTGTCTGGTCCAAGGCGCCATAGTTCCTTGTCCGCTGCTGGACACACTGGCCCATCACGCCACCTGTTTCTAGTATTTCCTTTCATACAACACTAGAAAAAGACAACATGGTTATTTTTAAGATAGGCTTCGCCTATTGTCAATGGGGCGCCGAACTCTTAAGTCTATTATGCCGACCGGTCTACAAACTCCACTCCCTGAGTTCAGACAATAAACAATGGCCACGTGCACCGGTCATTCCACAGCTGGTTGATCGTAAAACATTCAGGGACAATCGATGGGTGAGGCACTTGTCCTTGACCAGCTGGTAAAACCATAAAACCTATTGTGACTTGGAAGATGGGGGTTCACTCCCATCGAAGATGTCACAACTCCTCCCCCCTAAAAAAAGTCCATTTCACGGGACTGCTCTGGTCCTAGTTGGATTCAGTTCTTAGAATTCACACACATAAAGATCGTCCCATCAATGAGATTGATCAGGGCAGCACACACAATCCCGGTATTAAGAACAATCAAGAAATAACATAATACATGAATCAAATTTCCAAAAAAAAAAAAAATGTACACTTCACACAATTAGATCTTAAAATCCGAATCTGGGATTCTTTTTCTCCAAGTTACATTTCACCTTTAAATTATAATTTTAAACAAAAGGCGTCAAATGCCAATCTCTTAATAACCATCTACACTTAATCGCGCCTGACTACAGAAGTAAACATCTGTTGGCCTACGGTTGACTAAGAGACATCAGATTTTCACTAACATCTGTTTTCTTCCACAATGTACACAGATACACTCACACACATACAATTAAAACAGTAATTTACATATATATAATAATTAATAGAAAAATCCACAAACTACTTATTCCAATCTACTTATTCCAACGTTGTTTCCATCGATTTTAAATAAACATTTATAAATTCCAAGCTTTGCAAAAAACATAAAAACCAAATTTTTAAATTAAGAAGTTTAAACTAAGACCTTTTAAATTCAATTAAATTATGGCTATCAGCAAGCATTATCACAACCATCATAACAGGTTATTCACAAGTCATGGTATTGTCTTCTCCATTACGTTAGTTATTGAGGAAACACTTTAATTGGGAATATAATTAACAAGCCTCAGTAGCTCATGCAATGAATTTCACTATATCTACATTACGTCAACACGGAATAAACTTGCCCCTGTCTCTAATTTACCTTTAGTCGGTCCGACTTCCGACCCAACCCTACTCGACCATTTTAACACAAAGTCTATTTTCTTCACACGGTTTTTCCAAGTTTCCATCAGAATGTCTATATCGACCATTCGCGGAAACAACCTCAAAATCCGAGTCGTTAAATTATATTCATCATAAGCACAAAGAAACTCAAACCTCGATTTTGTAATAATGCACATGCCAACTGGCATAACGCATGGGGTGTGCTTCGGATAATTCATCAGTAGTGAACGACGAAAATACCATTTCCATAAATCCAATACAGTCACCCACGATGCCGCGTTGATCTTTTCTACCAAACTTCCCCTTCTTAAAAAAATAAATCTCGGCTCGCGTCACCTGGTTCAAATTCCCATACTTTATACATTTGATACGCGGGTACGGGTATCGGTTCACTCTCCTAACCAAACAACGGGCAGAGTACGGTTTGACTCCCCCCATCCCGTTCACACCTAAATCTAAAAGATACTCTGTATCCTCTCGTAGTGAATTAATTAACATCTGGGATGAACAACAAGTTTTAATTCTAAATGGCTTTCCCGTAACCAAATTAGTATCCTTCTGTCTTAAAACAATCGTCCCAGGATCTGGGGAAAACACGTCCTTATTTTTAGTAATGACTTGTTTTAATTCGTCGATCTGAGAGGGGGATAGTTTAAGTTGCAGTTGACTTTCCCGCAATTTTTCGAGATAGTCAAACTTCGTGCATTGTTTATCTGGATAAGGAATTTCCGCATCTCCCTCTATGTCATCCGAGACCTCTTCTACAACCAGGCTTACCAGCTCGGGTCTCCGATGATACGGTTTTAGTAAGTTTACGTGATAGATAGTACTACGCGCGGTCCCTTCTTCCTGGTAGATCTATCACATAATTTGTATCCGAAATTCTACTAAGTACCTTTCCCCCGGCCCTATCCAATTTACCTCAAGTTTATTTTGTTTAGAGGTAACTAACACCATTACCAGATCCCCTTCCACAAATTTCCGTTCCACGACATCGCGATCGTACCACGTTTTCCTTTTAAGTTGGCATTCTTTCATCCTAGTGATCGCAATATCTTGGCAACGTTTGAGTCTATTATTTAACTGCAATATATATTCCACTACCGATTGACTCGTGTTTCCCTCCTCCATCCATTCCTCGTAAACTAACGTTTGGGGTGTTCTCAAATTCTTTCCCATGACCAACTCGGTGGGACTGAAACCTGTACTCTCGTGCGCAACCGTTCTGAGAGAGAATAATGCCAAAGGAAGAACCCCCTCCCAATCTTCTCCCGATTCCACGCACAAAGCCTTAATTACGCGCTTGATGGTTCTATGCACTCGCTCCACTGCATTGCTTTGGGGGTGGCTGACTGATGACCTCGTCACTTTGATGCCGAACTTATTGAAAAAGGTGATGGTCAATTCACTAGTGAAAGTTCCCAGGTCGGATTGTATTTCGCGTGGGAATCCTATCCTAGAAAAGATACTCAAGAGGGCGTCTATTACGTTCGGGGAAGTAATACTCTCCACCGGTATAGCTTCCGGGTACTTAGAGGCTACACAAATTGACGTAATCAGATATCTGTTTTGCTTTGTTGAGACAGGGAGAGGTCCCACAGCATCTATATTGATTTTAGAGAATACCTCCGAAATAATCGGCACTAATTTCAGGGGTGCTTTCGCCTTCTCTCGGTTTCCCTACTCGTTGACACGAATCGCAAGTTTTGACGAACTCCTCCACGTCTCTGTACACGTTCGGCCAAAAAAAAATGCTTAGAATTCTATCTTTGGTTTTCGTCACCCCCAGATGCCCCCTATTTTGTCATGGCTAAGTTTGTTAATGTCGAGTCTAAACTTTATGGGTACGCATAGCTGTCTGACCTCCTCCCCTCGCTTAGTTTTCGCAACTCTAACTAATTTCCCCCTGATGACCCTAAATTCTTTGTCTATTCCTGTTTGGGCCTTATCCCATAGTGGTTTTAGATCGGGGCATTTTCTTTGTTCCTCTTTAAATTCAACACCATTCACTTTCGGCAAACTCTTTCCCCCTTCTCCTTCAAAAGCGGGAATGATAAAGCTATCGTCTTCCCCTCCCTCGGACGGGGGAATCCGTAAGTTCAAACTCCGCTTCGTTCGCCTCTTTTTCTTTCTCGGGGAAAATCTTTTTGTTTACTTCTAGTCACCACTGTGTTAACCAAGTGCACCCCCTGTTCGTCTGACTCCAGCAGTTCAGCTGTTCGGTTTCCCAATAAATATAGATCATTGTCACTACTATCCTGTTTTATTGCAGCCTTGGTATAAAACTCTCCTTTCTTCGTTTTGATTTTAATTTTAGCCAGAGGCAAACAGTGGCAAATCTCATCTAACGGGCTTTTCAACCAAACGTATTCACCTAGGAGGTCATTTTCATTAATCCAGCTCCGCGAACAGACGTCTATGGATGACCCCGAATCTCTTAGACATACGCGATCATGCCATTTATTTCCATGTTCATTTTGAATTTTTTAAATGGGTCGTAATTCCCGGTATTTAAAGTTAAATTAGCTACCGTTTCGAAATTATTTTTCCTTAATCTAGGGCACACTGGCTTTATGTGCCCTGTCTCATTGCAGTAGTAGCATATTATGGGCTTCCTTTTCTCAAATTGATTATCCGTCTCTAAACTATCCTTATAAATCTCCCTTGGTTCTGAGAGAGGCAATCGCATTGCTAACCCGTCTTCCAAGCATGTCAGCCCATCTGCTTTACACGTGTCTTCCTTCCCTTTTAACAGCCCTGCTATCTTAGCTATTGTATGAATTCGAAAACCTTCCCGATTCACTGTTAACTGCTTTTCACAACCCCTTAACGTCCCAAGGGTATATTTTTCCTCGCAGCTATTCTCACAAATCAATCCTTCAGGGTTCGCCACTCCCTTATCTCCTTTCAATTCAAAAGAGCCACCTCCAATGTTATCCGGATTTATTACCCGCTGTGCACCCATCGCCACAGTTTTGACCCTTCCTTCACATACCCCTACTTTCATTTCCACGTCACAATCACTACTCCTATTCACGTTGTATTCTTTCCTTCCTACTTCAGATGGGTGGGAAACGTTCGTACATCTCACTGGGGGGGTCACAATTCTTCTTTTCAAAATCACAAGACGTAGCGTTCTCCACGCTTTTACTAACTACCGGGTTATTTACAGGCCTGCACTTATTAACCGATTCACTAACTTCTGTAGTACGATTTCCTGACAAAATACAAACATTTGCGAGATCGTTAATCCTATTTCCTGCCTTTAATTTATTTTCATTTAACTTATTTCTGAGTTGAATTCTCAATCTTTCTAACTCACGTTCCCTAGCTAGTCTACGTTCTTCGTATTCCTTGATTTCCTGTTTTTCACGTTCTTCTTCCAAAATACCCTCCAACAAACATTTAACTGACTCTTCGTCATAGTATTTACTTTGACAGATTCTCTTCTTAAATTCTATCTTGGGTAAAGTAATATCAATTTCTACCCTTAATTCCTTCGCAACCTCTAACAATACGTCTTTTCTTTCTCTTAAGAGAAACGCCATAATGCACTAATACACACAAAATCAAATCTAAACTTAATCCTTACAAAAATTATACACAGACTCAAGGTAACCTAACAATACACTAGACCTAGACTTAACTATATTTTACCCAAAATTATACTCATAACTAGCATAACTAACAGTACCCTAGACTGAGACTTAATTATTTTTCACAAAATTATAAAAATACTCAGAGTAACCTGACAATACACTACGCAAAAACTGTGCTAACGAAACAAGTATACTACTGTATACTACGACCTAACTCAATAAACAAACACACATACAAACATAGCAAATCAATACACTGCAAACAAACTTAATAATTTCTGTAGTCTCTCAGTCTATACTTTTAACTTAATGTAAAATTTTGTAAGGAAAATAATACTAGATAAACTAAAAATAATGTTTTGCTGCCCCGATACGATACTCAAAGAAAAAGACTGACCTTAACATTGCAGGTGAAAACACTGGAAACCTCTTCCTTATCCTTCTCCGGGAAAAAACGGAAGGCAGGCACTTCGCGGGCACTCTTCACAAGCAGGAAAACACAGGAACACATCTCATAACTGGCACATACAGGCGGGCACATTTCATCACTAGCAGGAACGGGAACTTGCATCCAGCACTTCTCACAGCTGGGGACACATCGAAAAAACATGCGGGCTAACTTCATCACTAGCAGAACGGAGACACTTGCATCCAGCACTTCTCAGCTTAGCAAGCAGGCACACTTCATCACTAGCAGGAACGGGAGACACTTGCATCCAGCACTTCTCACAGCTGGGAAATCCAGGAATTAGGGGTCATTAAACTCGCTTCATCACAATCGCACACGGCTGGCCTTTTTTTTTTCTTCAATTAAAATAAAGGATTCCGGCATCTGTTTACTTAAATGCCGGATCAACGCCGCTGCCACCAATTTCATATATTTATATTAGCTGTAACGTCGTGAGTAGCTATCCATCAATAAACAAATCTTTACAGCTTAATATACAAATAAAAGCAAACTTTATTTGCTAACAATTTGTAAATGAAGTAATATAAATCCAGATTAAATGCCAAGCCGGTGTGGTCAGTTCATATACTCATGCTCAACGCCACCGGCGTTCCTCGTCTTTTTCACACTCTCTCGGGGATTTTGTCTTTTCTCCGGTCTTTTTCTCTTTCTCTCTCTCCGGGTCTCTTCTCTCTTACTCCCTCTCTCTCTCCAGGTTTTTTCCCGGTCTTTTCCTCCTCTTGTCCTCAAAAACAACCCTTTTTAAACAACAGGGGTGTGTTCACAACACGCCCCTCGCTACTTCTTATTCGCCGGTCAGCAAAGTCTCTCTTGACCTCCCTCGTCCTATTGGCGCATAACACGCCAAAACACACCCGAGCTGTCTGGTCCAAGGCGCCATAGTTCCTTGTCCGCAGCTGGACACACTGGCCCATCACGCCACCTGTTTCTAGTATTCCCTTTCATACAACACTAGAAAAAGACAACATGGTTATTTTTAAGATAGGCTTCGCCTATTGTCAATGGGGCGCCGAACTCTTAAGTCTATTATGTCGACCCGTCTACAAACTCCACTCCCTGAGTTCAGACAATAAACAATGGCCCCATGGCCACGTGCACCGGTCATTCCACAGCTGGTTGATCGTAAAACATTCAGGGGCAATCGATGGGTGAGGCACTTGTCCTTGACCAGCTGGTAAAACCATAAAACCTATTGTGACTTGGAAGATGGGGGTTCACTCCCATCGAAGATGTCACAGTATAGTCCTCCTCCCCTCAAACGTCTGGCAACAGTTTTTTGGGAGATCTGCTTTCCTGAGGCAGCAAGAAACTGATTTGCCACCTGCTGAGCTGTGGTGCGCCTGTTCCTTTTTGCTGATAGGACGATATATCTGTCTTCTGCAGGCGTCGTACTTCTAACACGACCTCCCCCGTGCCGTCTACTGCACATTCCAGTAGTTTTAAATGACTTCCACAGCCGTGAAACAACGCTGTGAGCGATGTCGAACTCCCTGGCAACATCTGTTATTTTTCGCCCTTCTTCGATCTTTCCAATTATTCGGCCACGCATAAAATCATCTATGTGATGTCGGGAAGACATGCCAAAAATGTTAAGTTCGTCTATTAAATCTTTCCTGTAAAACTTTGACTTGAAACAACTGTCCACACGCGTCAAAACCTTTAAAGCTCTTATGAACGCTATCACGTGATGAACAGACGTGGGAAAAAAATCTGCAGACTCATACTTACTAATATCCCGCACTTATTCTAATTTTCCACATTTTGCTTCCTTTCATTTTGTGGTTGCTATGGATGATAGTGTTATCCGTCCTTAGCAATTGTCCAGCAGTGTATATATATATATATATATATATATATATATATATATATATATATATATATATATATATTTGTTATCATTTCTTTACACGCAAAACGTCTTTTAGACGCTGTTTTGAAATCACTGCAGATAAGATTTGGAATCTTAACAGTTTTCTTTCCAAGAAGATGGTCTCACACTAAGAACTCAATATGTAAGTAATTTAAAAGAATAGCCCCTATTCTTGACAAAATAGGAATTATATTAATTTTAAAAAAAGCAAAAATGTAAGCGCCTTATTGTAGAAAACCAGTTATAGAAAAATATGAGTACCAGGATTTAAAGAAATGGAACATAAGTTATTTAGAAATTGCAGGGAAAGAAGCAGGAGAAAAATGGAAAAAAATAATAACTGTTAAAAAATAAAATTTCAAACCAAAAAAAGAAATCACTATCAAGATGTAAAAAGATTAATGGTGAAAAGTTATGAATCTGATTCCTTAAATGTATTATTAATAAATTCGAGGGATGTGAATATATATATATTGAATACATAATTTGAATAATTTTCAATGTATCCAAAAATTCAAGTTTTAATTGTGTGAATTTTATTGACCAAGGAACGTTTAAAAATGCATTAATTAAAAATAAAGTTGAAGTAAAATTACAATTTGCTGCCAGTGAAAAAGAATTATTTCCGGTAGATTTACCATCGTGACCAGTTAATTTTACATTTTAAACATCTGCAATAAAACATACAGCTGTCAAATTATTTAACCTGTCTGTAAACTATTTTACTGCCATGCTTATCACATTTCATAATGGCCAAAATAAGCAAAATCTATCAAGAATAAGAATTTTTTAAAAAAATAAAAGATTATTAGGAAACAAAGTACAAATTTAGTAATTCTTTTAGTCCATAAAAATTGAAAAAGGAGCCCTAATATAGTTTTAGTGAAAGATTTTTAGTAAATACCAATAATATTTGAAATATACATTTATAAAAATATGACAGAAGACTAAAACTGCAATCTAGACAACGGGAAGCATGGAAATGTTTGTTTGTGAAAAAAATTTACTTAAAATTGCCTGAAATTAATAAGGATACTGCCATAAATATAAATTAGTCAAAAATTCATTTTAATATATACTAAAATAATAATATCAAATAATATATACATAATAAAATAAAATTACAAACGAGAATAAAATTAAATGTAATAAAATAAAAAAATAATGGATGACAACTACAGAACGAAATTTAAAGGTATTGCTAACTAATTACTACCAAAGTTATTGGTAACCAATTTAAAGGTATTGGAATGTTATCACCCAACTTGACAATTGTCAACAACACTTGGTACGTAGTGTACCGATATCAAATTAGAACTTAATTTCAATACTCAAAAACTAAACATGACAAGCTGTCCCCTTTCCCCCTCCAACCTGAACTGTAAAAAATAAGTCGTTTAAGGATTGTTTCTACTACCTACCTTGTTTTTCCGCTTTTGTAATATCATGGAAGAAAATTTGATATTAATAGCCGAGAAGTATAATTGAATATGAATAAATATTATGATAATACACAAATCTCACTTTTTTTCCCCACTGAAACAATCGAGGGTCAGCTTTACGAATTAGTTTTCAAAGTCTCATTATATAAAAAGAAGAACTTTCTTCATCTATGCTTTAATCTGTTGAAAAAATATTTATGTCAATAAGTATACTTTTCTAACTAATTCAGTAGAAATAAAAAGACACAGAAATCTTAGTCTACCTGAAAAAATGCAATATATATAAAAGAATTACTTGTTTTATTATTATGGTGCTTCCTGTTTGTAAATTCATATAAAATCAGATATCAAAAATCTAATACATATCTCATTTATTTTCATCTAAATAAACAAAACACTATAGTCACATTAAAAGTGTTATAAATCAGTAGATCAATACGTTGTGAATTAAAACTTACTTTAACTGAGCTTGTGTGTTTATCATTATAAAAAATACCAGATTAATAAGATTTTTTAGAAATATCCCAATGGGGGTGTGTGTGTTTTCAATCAAAGCAAAGTAAATGAAAGTATAGCCTTTCTGCAGTGGCGTAACGTACACCCCGTATTGCGGGGTTTCCTGGGTTCTAGGTGGCCCAAAGCCTGACAGTCGCCAAGTACCTATCTTTTGTAAAATCCAACTTGAGGGCCTAAAACCTGACTTTGCAGGGGGCCCAAATATTCTCTGTTACGCCACTGCCTTTCTGCACTATGTTATAAGATAAATCGGTACTTACATATTATGGTAACAACTGCCAACTTTCAAGATAACTCACCAAGTTGGCAATACCAATTTTGCATGTGTTGTGTGCGCTGAATTGGCAATCTCATGCGTTTCGTTTCATATAAAACGAAAATAAATAATAAAAGGCTGTGATAATATGTAAGTACTGCGATAAATCTAATTTAAACAATGCAGATAAATTATTAATAAGACAAAATATCCATTATATATTAGTAGTTAAGTAGATTTAATTTTTACACTTAATGTCTAATACTGAAAAGTAAAAATCATTCTTGAAATATATTATGTTCTATTTTACTCATTCTGTAATTTCTGTTCCGTTAATTTTGATTCTTTCAATATTCAAAAATGAAAGGAATCAAAATAAATGTATTGAAATTGTTGAAACTCTTAAATAATTTCTGTATGGAAACTTCTAAGACATTTTTCATAACTTAATTAAAAAGCTAAAAAAGTACTTTAAAAGTTTCGAGAAATTAGTCTCCTCAGAAGACTAATAATTGTCAACAAAAACTTATGTTGTAAACTTGCCCTTTTCAAGATAGTCGCTCACAACATGCAAGCCATTTTAGAGTTCAGTATGAAAATAAAACTAAAAAAATTATATATATATATATATATATATATATATATATATATATATATATATATATATATTATATTCCAAACTAGAAAAGGAATACTTCAATTATTTGTCTATAAATAAATGCACGAAGAAATAAAGTAATTTTTGTGGGTTTTGAAAATGTAGTGTAAAATTTAAATAAATCCAAAATCTTTTTGGTATTGATTTGGATTCAATGTGTGTTGTTTTAAGTTGTATTTATTCCTACTTGCAAGGCACCTTCTACTAACAGTGCTAATTGATAAAAACTTAATACCATGTTCAGTCATGTTAATGCCACAATTGACACAAGCACATTC
Source organism: Trichonephila clavipes (assembly GCA_019973935.1). Lineage (NCBI taxonomy): Eukaryota > Metazoa > Arthropoda > Arachnida > Araneae > Nephilidae > Trichonephila > Trichonephila clavipes. The sequence goes on from BMAU01017908.1 coordinate 466,836, forward strand.
TACTGCAGAACAATAGCACTACTAGTACTGCAAACTTCTTGCGACATAATGGTCATTGGTTGACCACCTTTCAAAGCAGAATCAAAAATCGGGTTTTAGTAATTGCCTATGTGTCATCATATGGATCAAAGTTTTTTCAATTTTGGGTTAAAGTGTAAAATTGTGGCCCTTTGAAATTGGCAACCGGAATTGATCGCTAGACAATTTAATTTAAATGCATTACTGGTAACTTTTACTTTTTTTTTCTCATTAACATTTATTTATTTTCATTGGAAAAATCCGCTTCGTAATTTCTCGTAACACCTATCGCTAAATTAAGTTGCTTGGCGCCCCAATTTTGGTTGCTACAAAATTAACTTTGTCAAGATCCCCCTCTATTCTTCACTTGAACCCAAGATGGGTTTTGTAAGAATGTTGCTCACAGTTGTTTAGTTTTGACCTGAATACATCAAGCAATATGACTTATGAATCAAGTAAATTGCATTAAATTAATAACACTAGTATTTGTTTAAATATTCCGCCAACATAAAATAAACATGTATCACACAGCTAAATTGGCCGTCAATCAAATAGAGAGTGTACTTAAAAATTTTACCAGCACATTAAACTTATATTAAAAACAAGTCACGTACTTTTCGATTTACAAACAAGAGAAAATCAAAAATAACAACAAAGAATCTATACGCATGTGTTCCTCCGCATGTAGCGTGGTAGATACGAAATATAGTTCGGAAGATTTATTAAGAGAACTAAGTTTGTTGTTGAACCCCAATTTTTAAAATATCTAGCCGGAATATTAAAAGAGCTTCTGTAATCCGGAATATCTTTTTAATTTGTCTGAGAGTTTTAACTAACCATTTTTAGGGGGTGTTGAGTACATGTACTGTATCAAATTTGAGAAAGGCCTGCGTTCGAATTTGACACAAACATACTCATTTCAAAATGAGTATGTCTACGTGTTCCTTTTTGAGTATAGTCTTTTTTTTTTTTTTTCGTGTTGCATGTTGAATTTGTAACAGGAATCCATCAAGCTTGGGACCCCTGGTGGCCACCAACCGCTTAATCCTCCTCTGGGTGGACCAATGTTTTATCCATCGTGACAAATTGCCGCACATTATCGGTCGCATCCTTATTGAATCGATCCAAACATTGCTGCGTGGCCGCGGTAGCCGAGTGGTATAGGTATCGGATCCTGGCTTGCCTTGTCACGAGTTCGAGCCCACTACCACTAAAAACCTGCCGTGTAGGGCAGCGATGCAAGCGAAATCTGTCGAGAGCTGAAACGTCCTCCCGTGGTGTGGTGTGGTAGTTAGGAGAGGGGTGCCTGTAAGGAGAGGGGTGCCAGCTCAGGTGTCGTCCGCATCACTTGACCATGGTTCAAAATTACTTGGTCCGTCGCCAAAAGCCCTCGTGTAGCTGAACAGTGCGACGTTAATATTCACTCACTCACCCAAACATTGCTGCGAAAATATTTTATTTGATTTGATCAGTATTCAGTAAATGCGGCACCCATCTTGCGCAGACCTTTCGCACCCTTTCTTCCGATATCTCTACAGCCCTAATTATCTCACCCGCCTATGGTCAAACACCATATCATGCACTTTCCTATAATTTCCGGGGTGATTGCGATTTTTGGTCGTCTTTTCACGTAGGTCATTTTCGAAGGACGTGCGTCCACGTGTAAGGCTGTCTTTGGTTAATGTTAAAGGATAGGAATCGAACGGCATACACATTTACAGGCTAGAAAAAGCCGTTCTTTGGTTTTTGTAGAAAATATTCAGTAGTATTATTACCTTAATGCAAAATGAAATTTGATTTTTCTATGTTAAAACATAATACGTGATAATGCCAAATGCATTTGACTGTAAAAAGTCGATTTTTTTAGAGTAGAAATAAACAGTATATAAGAAAGTATACTTCCCTCTTTTGTTTTTAATAGCCGCGACATTCAGTTTTGTCCCTAGTAATTATTTTTTTTTAATCTTCTGTTTATTGTGAATTATTTTTGACGCTGCAACAGATGGCGCCAGGATATTTTTTAAAACGAATTTATTCTTGGCTAAGTATAGTTATTTTTGGCGATAAATTTCTAAAATATAATCGTGAACTGAAATTATGGTAACTTTTAAATTGTGACAAACAGTAGAAATAATTTATGTTGCAAAGACTGAGGCACCTAAACTCTGACAATGCAAAACTGCACCAGAAATTTAATTTTACCGAGAGCATCGAAGCTAAGCAGGCACTCTAGAAATCTTTAACATGCCGCATAATCGTATGACATGGACACTGTCGATTTTTTTTTTTTTTTTTTTTTTTTTTTTTTTTGCCATCATGAAAACCCACCGACTTGGGCAGGGGTCAAAACCACGAATTCGTGCTTACGAGTACAACGCAGAACCAACTTTGCCTCACAGCCGGTTAGCGCTTTTCAGCTGTATATAATTTTTAATCATTTTTGATGTCACCCAGCCAGTATGGTGGATATGACCCTTGGCTTGTAACTGAGTGGGCTCGGGTTCGAATCCCGAATAAGGCATGGTTGTATTGTTTTCGGGAAAAGAAGTCGGCCTTTCGCTTGTAATGGTTTCCCGTCTAGAATGGAAAGCAGCGCACCCCTTTTATATGCTGGGTGAGTGAGTGAGTTTGGGGTTTTTTGGCACAAGAGCCAAATCTGGCTATACTGCGCCAAACTTAGTGAAAATCTGTGATCTAGACAGGAAAAGAAAGAAAGGATAAATTGAATGACAAGAAGGAGGGTCGAAAATACAGAAAGATCACTAGGGTGCCCCGGGTTCGTGAGACCCGTGTTTACCAAAGATAGTAAACCCCTTGGGAAAAGGAAGATATCACTAGGGTACCTCGGCATTGTGACACCCGTACTCACCTAAAGAAGGGGAGCCCCATGAGGGGTTTATATGCTGGGATCATCATTTGTAAATAAATGTATTGTATGCTTTCTGTTTCTCACTTATATTTCATAAGTATCCCAAAATAAAAACACATGACAATAACAACAACACTCATTTTCGACATTTTAAAAGGTATGTGACCCCTTAAAATAAATATAAACCAAAAATTAGTTCGCAAACGCTGTATTTTGTCTTGATCATCCTTTTTATTTTAAACTTTTTTGAACTTTACTCGAAAAACTGTTTTTTTTTTTTTTTTAAGGATCTGAACTTTAGGTCAGAGTTTATAAATTGAGAAACTTTTTCAAAGAATCGATTGATAGATTTTTGGCGGTTTTCTTAAGTTGATAATAAAAATTAAATATACTTCACTGAACCCCTTTTTCCAATTGATTTTGCTCGCATTGCTGGGGTATACAGCATATTCAGTGAATTTCCTTTTTTCAGCCATGTTTACAATGCCAAGAAAAAAGGAAAAAAAATAGCATGCAACATCAGAATTGTAATTTTGAACAAAAGCAAAGTCGCAAAGCGAAAAGTTTATAATGGGCATAGAAGCGTAGCCTCTGAAAAGTTACCTCGAAACATGTTTGCATCCAAATTTTAATTTTATCTCTTGTTTTGACTGTTTTGTAACACATAAAAAAAAATATTTTGTCACTTTGATAAAAAAAAAAAAGCTTTCTTTTAACATGTGATTAGAACTTGGAAATGTATCTTTTAAATAGCAATGTTTATAATGTATCCATTCACTTTATTTTTTATTTCAAAATGAAAGTGAAATATTTAACAAGCAGATAGGTACATTTTCTATCTTATCCAATCCTGTCACATTTAGGTAAAACGAAGTGTAGTTCAGAAAGTTTGAGTTGGCTTTTTTGAAAAGTAACTGGGGAAAAAAAGAAATAATCTAGTGAACGGAAATTATTTGAGTCTTAAATGTAGCATGGTATACTGTAAAATATATGCAATAAAATATTGTTCTCGTCAAACTTTAAGTAAGTATTTCCATTAGAAAACTTAAAATGCTACTTAATGCTTTGAATGGTACGTGGGTGGTCTGAAAAGTTTCCGACCTCAACGTGAAAATGGCAGCCCTTGTCAATAAAAACTAGTGAATTTCGTTGTTCATCTGTTGACAGTTACTCACCAAAGTTTTAGCCATTTTGGACGCGCAGTTGTTATGTAGCAGTCGTTTGAGTGAGTTGATGTGAGTGTTTTTGTGAAAATGGACAAAATCGAGTATCGAGCTGTCATTAAATATTTGTTTTTGAAAGACAATACACCTACGCAAATCAAAGATGAGTTGGATTCTGTGTATGGGGACTCTGCACCATCATTTACCACAGTGAAATTTTGGGCAACTGAATTTAAACGTGGCCGTAAGAGCTTGGGAGACGATGAACGTTCGGGGCGTCCAAATACTGCAACTACCGACGAAAACATCGCCAAAGTTCACCAAATCGTGCTAGACGACCGACGAATTAAAGTGAGAGAGATAGTAGAGTTTATGAACATGTCAAAAGAACGTGTTTGTCACATATTAAATCAACATTTAGGCATGAGAAAGCTGCCCACGCGTTGGGTGCCACGTTAGACCAAAAACGTGTTCGAATGAACATTTCAACGCTCTGTTGGCGCAGTTTAGACGCAACAAATCCTAGTTTGGGCATCAATTAATTACAGTAGATGAAACTTGGATACACCATTATACGCCCAAAACAAAAATACAGTCAGTGGGACAAACAGTGGACTGTGTGTGCAAAGGGGGAAACTGGTCGGAAAAAAATGTTTTTTCGGCTTGGAAAGTGATGGCGAATGTTTTTTGGGATAGTCATGGAGTTATTTTAATCGATTATTTTCAAAAAGGAAAAACCATTACATGAGCATACTACGCATCATTACTTGACAATCTGAAAGCAGAACTTGCGGAAAAACGGCCCCATTTGCTGAAAAAGAAAATCCTGTTTCACCAAGACAACGCACCGTCTCACAACTTAGCGGTTGCCAAGGCGAAAATCCACTAATTACGGTTTGAACTGCTTGACTATGCGCCTTATTCACCAGATCTAGCCCCAAGCGACTTCTTTTTGTTCCCTCATCTAAAAATTGCGCTCGGAGGACAGAGATTTTCGTCAAATAAAGAGGCAATCACCTTCGTGAACAATTATTTTGCAGAGAAAAGCGGTGAGTACTATTTGGTCGGGTTACAGAGATGATAGCATTGCTGAGATAAGTGTGTAGAGTTTCAAGGAGACACTATGTTGAAAAAAAAATTCAGAAAAAATGTCTTGTATCTTTGTTAGGTCGAAAACTTCTCAGACAACCCTCGTATAGTATAGAAACAATATCTCGAAAGAGATATTGTTTCTCTGAAAATTGGAAACTGTGATGTTGTTATTTCATTTAACTATATATTCTAGTTGCACCATGTTTTTTCATAGATTTAATATTGATGGTTATTTTTATTTTCAGAAGAATAGGAGAATTTATACAAGTGTAGAATTCCAGAATCGAACCAACACGAAGAAAATCAGAGGCGTAGAAACTATCAAAGATGTCTGTGAGAGAAACTATAAAATGTTTGAGAGAAAAGAAGATAAACTCTCTCTACGTAAACATGGAGTGTTTTGGCAAAGTTTTCTATGTTTAACGTGGAAGGTTCTTAAGTGGAAACTAAAGATTCTTAGGGGAATTAAGGTTTTTAGATTTCCAAAAAAAAAAAAAAAAAAACTATTTTCTCGCTCATATAAGACAGTACATCATTAGCTGTGGAAACAAATTATGGGAAGCATTCTTCATAAAAAAATGTCAATATATTTTCATTCCAATGATGCTGACTTCCAAACATTTTTGTATAAAGGCTTTCATAGAAGGCAGTTAAGTCATATGAATTTTGGAGAAAAAGTTTCGAATTTAAAAGACCTTATAAGCTCTTAAGTTATCCAATTGGAGAAAAGATCTGTGCAGTTTCAAAGGTCTTCGACTATATGATAAAAACACTTGTTTAAAATTTTGTTTCTCATAACCAAAAGTATTGCTTTTTTGAAGGGTTGTTACTTCAAACCAATCATTCACCAACTATAAAAGGACAGGGTGCTATTTATCCTTCACACCAACCTAAGTTTGTCCGTATCCTTTCTGAATTTCTAAGAATGCATGCATTAAAGGTGTTGGGACATACCTTCTAGGTTTCGTTTAATTTGCAGTAGAAAAATATATATATATATATATATATAAATTACTTGTTAAGAATTTTCACTTATCCAATTCTTTGGAATCAATAACTACATTTTAGAATATTTTGAGCAAACTCTCTGAGCTTAAAATAGTTTGACAACGCCTTATTTAATTTTAAAATGCAATATTCAACTGGATTTTACTTTGTGCATTAATTTAAAATGCAACTAGATTTTAGAATCGCATTCGACTCATAAAAAAATTGTTTAATTATCAACAACCATCCACAAAAAGGATACACCCTCTTTACGTCTCTTAAAATTAAAAAAGGATTTACGTGTTCTCACCTGATATATCCAATCATATAAACTGACAAGATGGCTACCTCTCAAAATGATATCTTAAACCATAACTTGAGTAATCTGCCCAAAGAAAAGCCTGAAGTTTGTCATATATGCAACAAGGATTTTTCTCGAAGTGGTGATTTAAAAAGACATTTCCTTATTCATACCAAGGAAAAGCATCACGTTTGCGAAGTATGCAATAAGGCATTCTCTCAAAGTAGTAATTTAAATACACATTTACGTATTCATACCAAGGAAAAGCCTCATGTTTGTGAAATATGCAACAAGGCTTTCAGTCAAAGTTGTGTTTTAAAAAGACATTTCCTTATTCATACACAGGAAAAGCCTCATGCTTGTAAAATGTGCAATAAGGCATTCGCTCAAAGTGATGATTTAAAAATACATTTGCGTATTCATACCAAGGAAAAGCCTCACGTTTGTGAAATATGCAACAAGGCTTTCTCACGAAGTGGTCATTTAAAACTTCACCTACGTATTCATACCAAGGAAAAGCCTTATGTTTGTGAAATATGCAACAAAGCTTTCTCTCAAAGAGGTTCTTTAACAGGTCATTTACTTATTCATACCAAGGAAAAACCTCATGTTTGTGAAATATGCAACAATGCTTTCTCACGAAGTGATAAATTAAAAAGACATTTACTTATTCATATCAAGAAAAAACCTTACGTTGGTGAAATAGTTTAAAAGAATTTCTCACATATTGGTTCTTTAAATGGACATTTACATTTATATATTCAAGGAAAAACAATCATCTCTTAAGGTTGTCATGTCTTTTATATGTGATACTTGCCACTTTATCGAATTAATAAATTATGATACTATTTACACATTCATCCCATTCAAGAAAAGTGTCAAGTGTGTGAAATTCGCTTTCTATCAAAGTGGTAAAATAAAAAGACATTTATATTATATCTTTATTACTTATCCATACCACACAAGGAAAATCTTTGTCTGTGCAATTTCTGAAAATACTTTCTCTAACATTTGTTTCCTAAGAACACATTTGTTAGCACATTCATTCTTCCCCCAAATTTATTGTATATTTTTAACAGTCTACTTTTCAAAATTCAATTTTAATTATTTTATACTATGAAGTCTTTAAGCCTTATAATTGTTAAAATGTTCAGTAAGTTTTCGCTTGGAGACTTTACTTGAAAATCAATTTTCACAGTTACAAATAATAGTTGAATCATTTGACTCGACAAAGGTGAAATGGACGTGAAGTAAAAAAATTATAACATTAGCGATTTTTTCCTTGAAGGCAAGTTTTAGTTTTTTAATATATTTGTGTTGTATTCTTTTAAGACAGAGGTAGCCAACCCAAATGACTTTCTGGGCTTCTTCGGGAAGATATTGTAATAGCGTGGGCCGCATATAAAATTATATATCTTCGTATTGGATTTAGACCTGTTACAAACATTTATTGGAAAGAAAATTTAAAACAGAATGAATTATTTTTATTTTCACATTATGTTTCATGTATACAAACATTGATAGTATAATAATAATGCAATGATGAAATAAAGTTTCATTTATTTAATTAGTGAGATATTTGTTTCTCTTAAAACTCTTACTTAGATTTAGCTAGTCGACCTCTTTGCGTGTATTTGCATATCGTAATTTATGTTGCAAATTTTCTTCAGACCTATCAATTTGGAAAAGCTTTCTTTTGTAACATAAGTGTCATAAAAATATAATTTTGATTCTTATGTTCCAAAAATGTGCTTTGATTCATCATTGCACTGTAAGTCAATCAGTTGCATTAGAAGATATTCTGGGACCAACTGGACATCGACATGAAAGGGAAATGTCTGTAAGTTTGCGTATTTCTTTTGCATAATTAATGCTACTAAAGATTTTGAAATGTTTGAGTAAATTTGAATTTTCATCGATGGGAAGTGTTGAATGTTATTATTTTTCATTTGAGATTCAAAGAACAATAATTTATTTCTGCATCGATTATTAACTTTTCTTTTTCGTTTGATGATGTATTTAATTGATTTTTTCGCTGATAACTACGAAAAAGCATGAATCCTCTATAACCATTCCCTATTTCTTAATTTTGGTTCTAATACTTGCTTGTCATTCATAAGCAAGTCAATTTCTTGTCGTAACTCATAAAATTGCTGTAAACATTTTCCACGAGACTCAACCATTTGACTCGACTGTGGTATACAACGTCACCCTATTCACAATTCTAATTCTTTTAGTAACTCCTTAAATTGTCGATGCGAAACTACATGTGATCGAATGTAATTCTCTGTTTTTATTACTACTTGCATAACATGATTCATCGGTAATACTTGGGCTCATAGATTTTGTTGATTACTCAAACAGTGGATTATAATTAAATCATGTCTTAGGCAGTAGTTATTAATTTCGTTGTTGGATTGTATTCTATCGATCAGTAATTTCACAGCCCCTTTTACTTAACCATTCATAACATGTGCCTCATCAGTTGATATTCCAAAAACAATTTCCAAACAATTTATTTTTTGCATAAACAGTTTTCAACAGCATCTTTCAAACTTATCAAATTTAGCATTTCTTAAGTAACTTGAAATGATTTATTTACTTCACAAACGAATACAAGTTGAGATCTGTCTGAAATGTCTACTTTTGTGAAAAGCTAAAGAAAAAATATTTGAAATCTCAAATTCGTTCGCGCATTTTTGCTATAACTTCATTTGAAATGTCATTATCACGTCGATACATTGTTTGCCGCTATAGACTTAAGTTCGAAAATGGCTTATTAGAGTTTACTCCTTAAGAATCGATTTTCATATAAGGTCCACGGTATGGAAAAATTATGAAGAGTGAAATTTTTACAAACGTTAACACACACACACAAAACTTCGTTATGCTGTGTTGTGCATGTGCCAAGTTGCTGTTGGAAGGAAGAATGATTATTTTTCTTTTTTAAAATTACGATCATTCTTTTACCAAAATCAGACAAAAAATAATTACAGAATTGGAAAGATCACTTATTTCGCCACAATACCGTATAATTTTTTTTTTTACAAAACAACGAAATTTTGCCTTTTTTACGATTTTTTCTAAAATGAGCCAATATTGATGCGTAAGTGTTAAACGTTGTTATCCAAGTTTTGTACAAAGTTTGAAAAATTTGCTTAAAAATTATAGATTTTAAAAGAAATTTTGCGTTTTTCGTTTCGTACCCTTTTTCCAAAAAAATCATATTTTAGTTGGGTTTTTTTCTTATATTTTTTGTTTAAAAATTACCATTATTTGTTATCTATAAGGGAAATTTGGAGAGTATATTTTAAAAATTCAGCCTTGAAAAAAATTATAACTTAAAAAAAATTCGCAAAATACGTTTACTAGCGTTTCTCTTTTTTGCGTAATTGGCGTCAAAAACCGGTTTTCGCGCCAAGTGACACTGTGTATGATTTAATGGGACATGGAACGCGAAGCGTTCCTCCGTCCCGGCACAAGAATAGTGAATGTTGCCTGTGGTAGTGGAAAAACTTTGATGGGAAGCAAGCAGCGACCTGATTGGCTAGCTGGAGTGATGTAGTAGATGACGTGGTGGTAGGACGTAGGAGGGGGGTTGACGTGAAGGTCTGATGAGGAAACCAAGATTGATTGCTGTGAACTGGACGAGGAAAGCAAGCACTATGATTGGTCGGTGGAACTGAGTGAGTTACCTCTCGGTTGGCTGTACCATGATAGTAAGAAATTATAAACATTTAGAGGTGCCTGATGGGGTTGCAGCATTGAAAATTAAAGCAATGAACAAATGATAAAAATAAAAGAGAAATTAAATATAAAAATTTACTGGGTCATTCATCAACAGATGAATGAGGTGGCAGAGAAATTAAGGTGGATTGTAAGAGTCTAGAAGAATTCTCCTAGGTCTCTTATGGTCGTCCTGAGGCGTGTAGTTCTCAAGATTCATTAGATTAGTATTATTGATATTATGAAGGTTAGCAAAGAATTTCTTTGCTAATATTTGAATGTAATTTTTAAAAGGGTGAAGTTTAAGAGCTTTATAAATGTTAGAGTTCCTGGTATATCTATGAGCCTTAGTGATGGAACGAATTATTGAGTTTTGAGCTACTTCTAAAATTTTAATATTAGTCTTTGCTGCATATCCCCAAACAGGACAGCCATAACTAATTATTGGTCTCAAAACGGCAGTGTAAAGAAGCACTTTATTATACACATCCATTTCGGCAAATTAGGGGGTAAATTAATCTTAGTGCGTGCCGGAATTTGTCACGCGCGTGTAAGATGTGATGTTTCCAAGTGAGATTCTTGTCAAGTATTAAACCAAGATATTTAGTGGACTGAGACCATTGCAGTGGTGTGGAGTACAGTGTTGGTGGTTTGACTGGTTTTATTCTTTTGGTGAATAGTACAGCTACAGTTTTTTCTACGTTTATTTTTATTTTCCACTGATTGAAGTAATTTTCTAGCAGAGCCAGGTGCTTATTGAGGGCAAGAGTAACTGTTTTGTGGTTTTTGTAAGTGGCAAGAATTGCGGTATCATCCGCGTACAGGTTTAGCATGGTTTGTGGGTGTGATGGAATGTCATTTAGATATATGTTGAACAGAACGTGCCCCAGAAGGGAACCCTGAGTGACTCCTATGTTGACGCGGTGTGGAAGTGAGAAGGTGTTGTTAACTCTGACTTTGTAAGTTCTGTTAACAAGGTAGGAATTAATTATGTGGATGAGGGGAGCAGGAAAATTATTAGTAATTAGTTTGTAAACGAGTCCACTGCCAAGTGACACTTCATGCCTTAGCCATCTTGAAGGACCAGGCCGCGACAGAGTTGTGATGACGTCACGAAAGGAGGGAAAGTCTTTTCTACGCGTATTCGCTCTGTGAGGAATATAAAGCTTTGAACGTTTATTTCTTTTCATGTCATAGACTAATTTTTCCGCATTTATATTCATTTTTTTTAATTCTCACTTACAATATTTTCTGATTAAAGTTATGTATTAATACGCTAGAATGGTGCATAATATTTTCCCGGTAAAATAGAAAAAAAATCACTCATGAAAGGCTCATAACAGTATAAGAAAAAAATGACTCAATGTAAAATAATTTCAATCACATAAAACAAAAAAAAAACATTTACTTGCAAAGAAAATTTGAAAAGTAGAATATTAGAGGCATATCAAAAAATCATGTGAATTTAGAAACATTTTGCTGGAGCTCCTTTTTCCTGTGAAATAATATTTTTTATGCTCATAGAATCAATGAATCATAACAAAAGAACGAATTTTAAAAAAAAAATGTATGCAAAAATACATAGAAATGACAAACTGTTTTAGACACCTCAGTATATATATAGAAAAAATATATTCTAAATATACGTTAAAAATATTCAATTAAAATAATTCGTTCATTCAATATTCAAAAATATAAAATAATTTCAATCCAATAAAATAAAGGAAACATATTTACTTGTAAAGAAAGTATGAAAAGTAAAGTATTTGAGGCATATTATTACATAAAAAATGCATATGACATGAACAGTTTAGACACAATAATTATTTAGCAAATATAGGACGTTAAAAATATATATACATTAGTAAATACACTTACCTATAAATAATCGGAAAAAAAAAACTTTTCATGCAATATATCATTAATGAGGCAACGTATTGTTACGAATTTTGTGTAAATAATTTGTATTTGAGTGTTTAATGCATTTATATTACTCTATGTTATATTTATTTCATTGTAAACAATGACAATTAAATTATAGTTGCGGACACCGTTTTCTTCACTCAAATGTTCCAAGGGATCCCCAGATTAGCGATATGTTCATAAAATATAATATCCTTTTAAATACAAATACTCAGCTTGATTTTATATCACAGCTCTCTTTATTAACGGTAAAGAACAATCCAAAAAAGAACGCAAACAAAGTACACAGTGTTGCCATACAGCACAAGCTAAATTAAAACAAAACGATAATTTCTTGGATATAGTTGGACGGTTTGAAAATAATTTACAGCACGTTACATACTCCCACATTGCAAAGTGAAACTGAACTTTGCAATCTAAAATAAATTAAACTTTAACCATGCAATACATTGTATAGATATATATGACGCTTAATTCATCCTAAATTTTGAAAAGAAGTTCACAAGTCCAATTTGCGAGGAATTTTTATGGTCTTTCCCAATCTGGTATTAGTTGGGGGTTTCGCCTCAGAATTATCAGTACTTTCAACAGGAGGGTCGGGAACATAATCAGTTGGTGAATCCGAAACATGGTCAGTAGATGACTCAGGAGTTTTCTCAACAGGTAGGCTGTCTTTTCCTGAGGCCTTTAAAACACCAATTTCAGTTTTAGCTGATACTTCCAATGAATATAGCTTTTATAGAAGGGACGAATCCTCTCACCATGGGAGGCTCTAATTTTAGCTACTCTGGGAACTCCATCTTTGCCAGGATAAACCTCCAAGAGGCCAGTCAATTCGTCGCACATTGTCATGCACAACTCCACCCACTTCTAAAGCATCATTTCTCCTTGTCCCTCTGTGGACCAGAAGAGCAAGATATTCATTTCTAAGCTTTTGTCTCAGATCTTCACACAACTTCTGCAAGTATTTGGTGCGTTTTACCAATGAAGATCGATCTACTTGATCTAAATCATGAGTTTCGCAGTTGCTATGTCCGTGAATGAACATTGCTGGGGACAAAGATAACAATTCATCTGGATCTTCATGTATGTATGTCTAAGGCCTAGCATTGATTATTGACTCACAATCAAATACGATGGTCAGGAGTTCTTCATAATTTACAATAGATTTCCCTAACACTCAACGTAGAAGCTCTTACAGCATTCTCACAATACGCTCCCACCATGCTGCTGTGGGTGGAATAAGTTTCCAAGTGATTTTCTGGGCTGTTGAGTACACCACAATTTTTTCCCAATCTAATGTTCTCAGTGCATTATTTGTTCCTACAAAGTTAGTACCATTGTCACTGTAAAGTACTGAAATCCTGCCTCTTCTCGCAATGAATCTTCTCAGGGTTTGAATGAAGGTATCAGTAGTGAGTGATTGAACTAGTTCAAAATGCACTGCCCAGTAGACAGCACAGGTAAACAAAACAATCCAGGCCTTCGCTTTTGACTTAAGATAAAGAGGATCTGCATAGTCTACACCTGTTACTTCAAATACCTTTGTCTGAGTGACTCTATCTCTAGGCAGCGGAGCAAAGGGCACTTCAACATGCTTAGCTTTATAACGTTTGCAAATCACACACTCAGAAAGAACTTGCTTTACTAATCTTTTGGCTCTAATTATCCAAAATTTCTCTCTAAGGCGTGCACGTAATATTGAAGAACCTGCATGCATTGCTTTTACATGCTCTTCTTGAATTAATTTCACTACAACATCATTGGCATTTAAGAGAATTGGGAACTTGAAATCTTCCTTCTCATAACTGTCAGCCAATTCTCAGAAGCCCATCTTCATCTCTAAAGGCTTGTATTTTAGCAAGAAGTCTCTCATCTTGAAAGGCATTTGACTGCAAGGACTTGAAAACCAAAACTTCTGCTCGTTTGAATTCTTCAAAACCTAAGCTTCCCTTTAACTTGGTTGCATTTGAAACGTTGTGAATGAAACGTAGCATCCACGCTACTACTCTGTTGTTTCTACTATAGGTGGAAAAATAATCACTCTTAATATCTGTTGTTTGAACATTCATCATAGAGGTCACGATAGCTCTTCTTTCTTTATTCACTTCAATCTCATTGACATCTACTTCCACATCACTAATTGGCCATTTTTGAGGCAAAAGATGCAACCAACTGGGACCTTCCCACCATTTTGAGCTGCTTTGCTGAACACCCTCTACTTGGACAGTCTGCAGGATTCAGAGATCCAGGTACATGTCTCCAGGCTTTGACAGGGGGTGTCAGCTTCCGAATTTCTTGAACACGGTTGTAAGCAAATACACCCCACGGTTCTTCTCTCTTCCACCAAGCTAATACTGTAGTAGAATCTGTCCAGAAATAAACATTTTCTGTTGGAAACTTTTTCAAGACAGTTGTAGAAAGACGAGCAGATATAGCAGCACCAAGAAATTCCAGTCTGGCAATTGCTGTTTCCTTTCTTCCACATGGTGCAATTCTAGTTTTACTCTGTACCAGTTGTATGTGTACAATGCTTCCAATATCAACTCGTAGGAAAACAACAGCAGAATAGGCAAGTTTGCTTGCGTCACAGAAAAAATGTTATTAAATATGCTGAAATCCACTATCACAGTGTAACCACCTTTTTACTTCAACATGCTTTAAGTATTCCAGCTCCTTTAGCCATTTCAGAAAATCTTGACTTGTTTTTTTATCTATTTCTTGATCCCAACCAATTTGAGATTTCCACAAACTTTGTAGCCAAAGTTTTGGTAGTAGCAACACTGGACCAGTCATCCCCAAGGGGTCAAAGACTTTATGTGAAGCAGCAAGAATATTTCTTTTTGTGACTACCTCTTCCATTAGTTCTCTCAAATCTGGAATATTTAATGATAGGGTATCACAATGTCTGTCCCAAATCATTCCCAGGACTTGCTATGGGATCGGATGGGTTAGAGTGCGTCCGTTCCTCTTAAGTCAAATTTTCTTTCAGCAATGATCTCCGTGGCTACACCAATAAATCGATCGAGTTCTGACTGCGTTTGGACATTTGCCAAACAATTGTCTACGTAAAAGCTGATCATCAATTTTTGTACAATACACTCAGGGTATTTCCCACGGCCTTGCTTCGCTTCTTCTAACTTTTTCTCCAAGTGGCACTGGATTGTTGATCCAAGTAAGAATGGGCTGCTGGAGACACCAAACACCACTCGGCAATATCTATAATGTATAAGCTCTCCTTCTTCACTGTGCCACAAAAATCGCAAGAAATTTCGATCCTGCTGATAGAGGCATATTTGCAAGAAGGCTTTCCGTTTATCAGCCGAAACACCAAATCTATACAATCGAAATCTTGCTAACATGGAAGGGATCAATTCAATCAAGTTTAAACCCTTTTCCAAACAGTCATTGAGGCTGACCGCTCCCTTTTGTTTTGACGAAGCATTAAAGACGGGCCTGATTTTTGTAATACTGTCCAGCTTCCCCACATGTCGATGGGGCAGATAGTGAGAAACAGACCTCAATTCTTCTTTGGGAACTTATTCGATTATGCCTTCTCGTTTCCATCCCTTAAAGACATCACCATATTTTTTTAGACAAGTTTTCCTTCTTCGGCTTATGGGTTGTCACTTGTAACCCTTTAAATGCCAAATTAAGGTTGTCTGGCAGAGGTAAATGATTGTCAAGCCATGTTAGAGAGACAAGGAATCGCTCTTCATCAACCTTGACAGTTCTTAAGAAGTGTTCCATTGAGGCTTTATGAAGCTCCTCTTTGGGTTTTTTTTTTGTTCTGAAGGATCTTGTATCCCCAAGGAATCCAATCTCCACAACTGGGAGATATTCATCTCTTTCACAAATAGCATTGCATGAAGAAATCTCACTGACAGGTACTTTACCTGGCCGAGTTCATCCAAGTATTGTCTCCATGGCAACAAGCCCACAGGTTAAAATTCTGCGCTGGCCAGTCATAAGCCTTCCGATTACATCTGATCGAAGAAGCACTTGTACAGATCGTGACTCTTCCCCTACATTTGATAACGGGATCTTCATTTCATTAAGTTCTGAAATCCAAGAGAGAGAGAGAGAGAGAACCTGGAGCGACTGATGCAATGTTGTCGCATATAGATGTCTGATCTAATGCTTCTAGGTTACATGTAACACTATTGTCTTGATTTCTTAATCTTATTCTATAACAAGTATATGTTCACACTTGTCAGATTTAATCCCCCCAAACAATGAGTGCATCAGAATTTCCTTTCTGAGTGGGATATATCCCATTTTTTCAACTACATTTTTTAGTACATAAGACTTTTGCGACCCAGAGTCTAGAATTGCCCTAACTGGGATTTCTTTGTTACCACACACCATTGTTAACTGCAAAGTTTGAAGAAACACCCTGGGACTAGAAGTTTTGTTGGCCATATTAACTTCAACTTTTGGACCATTATTTTCACTCCTGTATGAATCTTGATTCTTAGCCTTTAGAGACTCACACATAATTGGGACATGCTTTTTACCACATATTACACATCTTAAATATATCTTACAAGAACGAGCTGTATGCTTTGGTGTTAAGCAAGCAAAACAACATTGCTTCCCTCTTAAAATATTATGCCTTTCAGCCAAACTCATCTTCTGAGCTTGAAAACAGTCTCGGCCGAGTGCTTCCCAGTACAAAAAACACATTCCTTCTTCATTTCCTTTAAAGCTGTAGTTAATAAATTGGCAGCTGAAGGTATCTTTTTCATTGGAAAATCTCTTTCTTTTTTCTTAAAAGATTGTCGATTTTCATCTACACCCAAGTCAAAAACAACCATAGCCAAATTAATTCTTTCTTCTCCCTCTGTTTCTGCCTTGAGGAAAGTCATTAAATTGGTTAAACGTTCTTTAGCATGTGTTGAGGCTGCTGAAGTAGCACTTCTATTCCATGCTTTCAAAAGTTCTCTTGAAAACATGACTCAACCATAGGATAAAGAATTGAAGCACATTTTTAGTAGTCACTCCTAAAGTCTCTTAGGCTGTTAGATAAGATTCGAGTTCATCATACACAGATGTCATTGATATTTTTTCCTGTTTCTGCATCGAAATTATGAGCTTTAATAATTCACGAACATAAACCTCCACTAATAGATCATGTCTACCAAATCTCGCTTTTAAGCTGTCAACTGCTTTGGCATAATTGGCTGCTGTTGCCGGGAAGCTCTCTACTACTTCTCGGGCTCGCGAGCCATTTACAGTAGCTTGAACAAGATACTGAAATTTGTTCTCGGTGCGATTTCATTATCGTCATGGATATGTTGAAATTAACTCCAAAACTGTAACCAATCTTTAATATCACCACTAAACTGTCTAAATTCTAATTTTGGCAGATCAAACTTCTTTTTAGCGCCAGATATAACAGTATTTTGTTACTCACCAGAAAATGCCAATGTTGCCTAGATTCTCGCCAACTCCAGTTCGTGTATTCTTATTTTCCCACTTTCTTCGTATTCTAGCTGTTTTAATCTTTCAGCTTTTTCAAATTCTTTTAGTTTTCGCTCGCTCACGGCCGTTGCTAAAATATTTGTCACAAAGTCTGGATCATCCAGATACTCTTTGCTTTTCAAAATAATGTCTTTCAGTTCCGAAATTTTTACCTTATCTGGAAATATCTCTTCAATTTTCTCTGCCTCAAACAATAAGTCCTCTTTCAAGAAGCCCTTAGCTGCTTTATATAAATATGTTTGCCATTTTTGTTTCCAAAAACAAAGTCCAGTCGCGGTACGCCAGAAATGTAAACAATGACAATTAAATTATGGTTGCGGACGCCATTTTCTTCACTCAAATGATCCAAGGGATCCCCAGATGCGTGATATGTTCATAAAATATAATAATATCCTTTTAAATACAAATGCTCAGCTTGATTTCATATCACAGCTCTCTTTATTAACTGTAAAGAACAATCCAAAAAAAGAACGCAAACAAAGTACACAATGTTGCCAGATAGCAAAAGCAAAATTAAAACAAAACGATAATTTCTTGGATATAGTTGGACGGTTTGAAAATAATCTACAGCGAACAACATTTACTTGTAAAACATTTGCTTGTAAAGAAAATATGAAAAGTAAAGTATTTGAGGCATATTATTACATAAAAAATGCATATGACACGAACAGTTTAGACACAATAATTATATAGCAAATATAGGACGTTAAAAATATATATACATTAGTAAATACACTTACCTATAAATAATCGGAAAAAAAAATCTTTTCATGCAATATATCAGTAATAAGGCAACGTATTGTTACGAATGTTGTGCAAATAGTGTAAATAATTTGTATTTGAGTGTTTAATGCATTTACACTACTTTATGTTATATTTTTTTCATGTTAAAATTGTGCTACTCACAAGCAATGCCGCCCCTTACGTTATAATGACGATTCAATGAAAACTTGGTGGTAGAGCCAAGTTGGCATCATTTTTGGCGACCATGTTGGCGAGTTCAGAACCCTCTGGAATCTTCTAGAAAGTAGTGGATCTCTATACTAGTGTCACGTTCAATGACACGAGCTGTTATATCTTTAGAAGTTTCTGTCGCGCCTATAAATAAAGATGCTTGCCGGTACGGCGATCAGTCTTGATTTTAACCAGCGAAGTGTGAACATTGTTTTGAATAGCGATTAACTCGGCTGGGCTTGTGAATAATCTGTTACATACGTGTATTTTAAAAACTGGCAATTGTGTTTGAGTTCTTTTGATGGTGTGAAGACCTTCGGAGATTTATTTTCTTTGTGATTATTTTGCATCAAATCCCCGAACCCTCGGATCTACGTAACAGTATTGATTAGTTTCAAATTTTGAATCGTTTGCATTTGTGATGATATTATTTAAACTATTCATTACATTATTATTTATGCATATGCATTAAAATTTAATATTTATGCTATGGTAAAAATATCTAAAAATCAAACAAAAGTTTTGAAATTAAAAAAATGACATTTTACATACTTTGAATGCTAAAATCTTTATGAAAATAATTTAAACGAATAACGAAAATAAATAAAAAAAAATTTCCAAATAATATTTATGTGAACAATTAGATGTGTTCATAAAAAGTATGTAGTATAAAAAAGTTATTAGGATATACATGCACAATGAATAACATTCGAATCGATAATTGAATATTTAAATAAATAAAACAGAATAATATAAAAAGCAAGCTTTTTTGAATAATTTAAGCATATATTTGCAAATGCAACAAATACTTTTTTTAAAATATGAAAATGCAGGTATGTTACAATTTACACAAGGTGAATAAAACAAATGCAGCTCGTGTAATTCCAAATACGCTTCTGCTATACTTTGTAAAACAAAGTAATTGGCAATCAACTTTAAGAAACTTCGATTCGAATGATTTCGATACTAACAAATTAAATATGAAATATTGCGTTGAAATGACTTTCATAAAACAATATCTGTGGGCATTTTTAAACCTCCTCTATCCAGAAGTCTCAAACATTTTGTCCCTTCGACATTTTCCGAGTCGAAATTAATCTGCTTATCTAAAACAAGTGAATGTTTGAAATCAGAGCATTCGAATTTTATATTATGCACACAATATCCCGCTATATACATTAAAGCTTGATACTCTTCTATTGAAATATCATCTGATTTGTTTCTAATGTTTAATATTTCGCAGAAATCTGTAATCTCTACTTTAACATGAAATATCTCACCTGAATGATTTGAAAATAAATTTTTTAGTGAGATAGTACCATATTTATCTGAGTGCAAAGTTAACACCATTTTAAAGCGCAACTTTTTTTCGGCTTTCAAAATTTCCTGCACAGTGTGACGTCTTACGCGTCTTTTCTTTAACAAGTCCTTTGGGTTCTTTGGGCCAGAAATAATGGCAACTCTTTTCCAACCAAATCCAAGAAACGAGAAGTGAAGAGATGCAAATAATGTAGGATAAATATAGGATCTTAGAGTAAGCGTGATGGTAATGTAAAGTGATGGGAGGTCGCCGGTCCCTAAACTTACAACTGCAATTTTTACATCTGCCCTGCTCTTGCTGTTTACAAGAAACGGAATTTGGTGAATGCGTCTCTCTTACCCCACCGAAAAGGGTGACACGTTCCCACGCCTAGAAAGGGGCATTGTTCCCATAAATATCGTGGTATCGGGGGTGTCATTAGGATTTCCCGCGCTTGGGGATGTCATTGACCGTGAGACGGTAATCATCCGCTGACTCTAGACCAATGAGAGAAAATTATGCAGACACTGTAAAGAATCCGCTCTAGCACATAGGTGCAAATTGCCGCCAAATAAAAACGAGATGCACCCCGATTAGAGAGGCACTCTCTCACACAAACTTAGGGCTGAAAGAACCCCTCTTGAGATCCAGGACTCCGAGGGACTCCAAGCGGCGACAATGTCACTCCTCTTCCTTCGCCCCTCTTTCAAAAGCTAAGTAGTATTTTGTTATGCGTTACTTTGTACCTCAACTTAAATTTAATCTTATTGATATTCAAAATAAATTTAATGTTATTTAAAGAACGGCTTTTGATTTAGAGTACTGTTTATTGTCTTTAAAGATTTAGTGTTTGAACTTAAGCTATAATGCGATGCAAAGTCAGTAGAACCTGGGTTTTTATAAAATGGATTTAAAGGGAATAAATTAAATAATTTAAGTTAAACCAGCGTCGCATTAAAAGGAATGTTAGACAACTGACGTGCGATGTGGCAGTGGATGATTATTGAAGTTCGTCGTTCAAAGATTCAAGTTCTACGTGTCGTGGATAAACATATTGGTGATCGATTAGAAGTTAAACGACAAGCTACATACCATTGTAGATAAAGACAAGTTTATTACAGAATAATATAAGGTAGGATTGTTTACTTATTACTATATTTGCAGATTAGGTGGTTCAATTATTGAGATTGGTCTGAATTATATTGTGTGTTGCGTATTATGTCATCGTAGATTCTCTCATTAATTATTGATATTATATTTGTTCAAATTTTAAGTTGAATATCTTAATAAAGTCATATTAAGATAATGTTTGATCCGAGTTCTTTCGCATGCCCTACACCTCTAGCTCACGCTGATACTTCGAGGGATGTACTTCCAAGGGGAGGTACATTACATTGGCGCCCAACTCGGTTTAATCTATATAACCCCGAGATGAGAAACACGAGAGGATTTAATGTTTGGCCTGAAGTATATTTTTCTGGGTCGGAGAACGTCACCGAATTTTTAGAGGGTATAGATAACCAAATTGAATTACTTGAAATACCCAGTGACTTATAGTGTGCTTATTTAAAAAGTCATCTCATGGGTACGGCCCTGGATTGGTACCAAATATTCGGATCGACGTTAGTGCAAAATACCGCCACGAACTTCGCACAGCTGAAAGCAGCATTGTCGAAAGCATTCCCTGCCATCCAAAATAGGAAGGATTTAGAGACCCGTTTTCACGCGTCTCAGCAATGACAGAACCAGGAGCCGACAGATTTTGTTTACGATTTGCTTAAACTACATAAGAAATTAGAACTGGGGATGTCTGAAAAAACCCTTGTAGACCCTTCTATTTTCGTTAGACTTGAGCCGCAAGTGCAGGACTATGTGGAGGTGCGTAATCCACAAACCGCGATCCAATTATTAGAAGTATTAGCTAAGTTTGAGGAAAGATATTCGTGCAAAGCAACATTGGGTTCGAGAAATAATAATAACGTGGAAGGACGAAGTTGGAATGAGCGTAGGATGTCTAATCTTGGTAATAATCGAGGAAATTGGAGAAATTCTGAAGTGGTACATAGACCAAATAATGTTAGAAATGATTATAGGGGTAGCCATCAGAACAACCGTCAATCAAATCAGTGGTTCGAGAGCAGGAATAGGTTTCAAAACGATGATCGCAGATTTAACGATAGGAGATATCAATTTAGAAATCGAGATCAAAATGACGATTTTAGTAGAGGGGACCAAAGAAATAGGGGTTCGAGTGAAAATTTTAGTCGGGGCAGTAGAAAGCAAATGGGACGTTTAAATGTTTTGAAAGTGAATGATATTAAAGGTGATCAGACGCAGTCGATAAATCAGTCACCGATTAAACTTTCAGCAATATGTATGTCTCCGGTAAAACTTCCGTATGTTCCTATTTTATTAGACGAAACTTTTACGAAAGCGTTATGGGACACTGGAGCGGAGAAGTCATTTATATCGGAAGAGACATACCAAAAATATTTTTTTTATAAACAAGTAAAGAAATCGAGTACTCAGGTGATCACGGCCCAAGGAGCTAAATGTCGAAATTTTTAGGAATGTCCCAATGGTACGCAAAATCTTTTAAAAGTTATTTAAATTGTCTATGTTTAAGGGCAATACTACGAATGAAGGACTGCATCAAGATTGTAAATCCTAATTCTTTACCGCATAAATTACCTTGATGAATAATGCAACAGTTCTACACCACAATGGGCAAGGTGTTCTTTTAGCAGCGTAACCATTCCAATTTTCGTGCCAATCATTGATTTTGCTCTATCTGTGGTAAAGCTAACACAATTGTTCATGTTTAAGGAAGCTGCATCGCACAAATGTATCAAATTGGAAAGAAGTTCACTTCCAGTTGTTTGCCCATCATGGGAAACATTCCAAGAAGTTCTTCCGTAACTCAAAAAATTTTACCTATTCAGGCCTGATAACAGATTAGTTTTTATGGTATTTGAAGGGGGAAGTGGTTGTGAGCTTAGGTTTTGTTTTTGGTTTCATTTTAAAGCAGTTTCCCCCTCTTAAATTTAATTAATTAGAAATATTTTTGAGCACAATCAACTCTTTCAGTGTGAAAAGGTTATTATTTTCAACTTTCAGTACTAAAATAATTTCTGCTTGATAATGTTTTCAGTTCTCATATATGGTTTTTTAATTAAAATTGATTTCAAGGCCTTTGTTCTTTAAATAGTTTATATTAAAAAGCTTTATCATTAATTTTTTTTCCTGTTGAGAAATTGCCATGGGCAAAACTTTCTCGGGTTGCTATGAGAATCAATTCTTCATGAAGATATAATACTACTGAAAATGATGTATCTAAAGATCAGCTCTCAATTGATACTGCAATTAGACTTCTGAATTCAAGTATTGCAGATAATATTTCCACATGATGTACCAAACTGCATTATAAACATATTGTAGTACTATATTTTTGTATTTTAAAGTTGGGCAGCAAAAACTCAAATTTGCAAAACTGCCCAATTTAAAATTGAAAAAAAATTTTTAATTTATGTACAAAAATGGGGATTTTTAGATTTTCTTTATTATTTTGTATGTTAATGCTTTGTGAAAATATTGTGTTAAGATTAGGCCGTGAATAATCCGTTGTAACAAATGTTTGTTTGTTGTCGTGTCCTTCCCGAAGGGAAGGAATGAAAATTGCCAGAGTCTGAGACAGGTTGGACTTCTACACAATAGATCGCGACACCACCTATCTCCATCTCTACAATTTAGACATGGAACTTGAGGGGAAGGAAATATTCTCCAGCACCCGTGGTTTCTGCTGTGACCGCCCACAAGACTTTCGGACCCACTGATTTAAAGAGCATGCACTCCTTGTGTACTCGGAGGAGATATTTGGTGGCATCGGCCATCAAACCCATGCACTCTGGTCTGGAGTCCTATGCTCTAGCCACTACGTTACCCACAGCCGTTGTAATAAGTTCTATCAATGTTATGCAAAAATATACATTTGAATTTAAAAAATATTTTCTGTCATATTTAATTAAAGCGGCGTTTTAATGTAGAACTTAAGTTGGAAAATAACATTGAAAAATTAGAACTTTACATGCATTATTAGCATTTGCATTAGCATGCATTTATTGCATTATCCTTTATGACTACAAACTTTTAATGTGTTTTTCTCAGATTTCTAATTTTGAAAATATAATCCCTTAGGCTTTTTTTTCTTCAAGATAGTCTTAATTATGTATATATATATATAATTATATATATATATATATATATATATATATATACTCCCAAATGTATGTTATATAAAAGGGGCAGTATGAATTTAGTTCTGAGATTTCGTTATTTTTTTTTTTAATTTTCTTGCGTTTTCCCGGTTTTCTAGAATTTTATTATTAACAAGGGAACCGATTTTCAAATCCATACTATCTTTTGTTAACAATAATCTAAAAAACATAAATCACTTAAAATGAGTAAAAATTTTTAAAAATTTGCCATTTTATAAAAGTTTCGAAAAAGTTAAAAATTTCTTAATTTTTTAAAATTGTAAAATATCGTCCGGTCAAATTGACTTTTTAATGTTAGTTTTTCAAAAAAAAATATTTTCTAAAAGAATACTGTGTAGCAAAAATGCAAAATGGAAATCAGATATATTAAGTAATTTAAGCATAAATTCAATATAAAAATATTTAATATTATTTTTTAATATAATTATTTTTCTTTATTTCAAAATTCAGCCTCATATTAATTATTTCAGAAAATTCCATTAATGAATTTTTTTACATGACAATTGAAGTTTTCTTAGCTCATTTTATCAGTCAGAATTGCCCACATATACTCCCACTAATTATTTTCATGTCATTTCCTTTCATTTTATTAATGTTAAATTTCAAGAAGCGCTACCTTTTCTTCTTTTCATTGGAGTATACCATGTGCTGTCATCTTTTGTTTTGCGAGGAAATAAAATGCTCTTTTAGAAAATGAGAAACTTTTTCAGTCAATTGATTGATAGATTCTTGAGAGATTCTTCTTCAAGTTGATTATAAAAATTCATTATATTTCACTGAACTCCACTTCCAGTTGATTTTACTCGCATTGCTGGAGTATACAGCATAGTCTGTAAGATTCCTTTTTTAGTCATGTTTACAATGTCAAACAAAAACGATGAAAATAGCTCATAAAATTAAAATTGTAATTTTAAATGAAATCAAAGTCGCAAAGCAAATGGAATATAATTGCAATGGAAACATACCAAAGTCGCCTGAAAAGTTACCTCGAAACAGGTTTGCATCCAAATTTGAATTTATCATGTTGCTGTTTTGATGGTTTTGTCACTTTGATAAAAAAATTAATTAATTTGTCACTTTGATAAAAAAAAACTTTCTTCTAACATATGATTATAACTTTGAAATATATCTTTAAAATTACAATGTTGATAATATATGGCACTTTTTACGAGTTGTTATGCATTTTCTTTATTTTAAATTTCAAAACAAGATACACTGCGAAAAACCGGTATTCAAAATGGAGTACAAAATACTCACTTTTGAATACGCCACATACTCAAAATAGCTCCGATGCAAACATACTCAAATTTGAGAATAGACCATTCTCATCTTTGGCAACGACTACGTACTCAAAATTGTAAACAACATATAATCATTTTTGAACCTGTTACTGGATCAAATTTTATAATATAACAGCTAAATGAGTGTGTAATGCACTTATTTATGAGTATTTATGGGTCAAATATGAGTTTGTATGTTATTTATTTTCGATACTGTTGTATCCAATACGAATTTTTAACATAAAAATATACATCAAATCAAATTTAAAGGGATCTAAATATGTAATACTTAAGTTGTCAATTTCATTTTTTTCCATCTTATATATTATTTAATTTACATTTTATGTAGTTTTTACCACTTAACTTCGAAAATCTAAATTCTTTTTGCATTTATTGTGCTACAAAAAGGTACTTTAGTATCATCGAAAAAGTGCCAACGTTCAAGATAATTCGCCCTGTCTCGTACGCGTTGAATTAGCAACCATGTACTTCAATTTATATAATGTCTCCAAAACCAACAAAAATTTTACTTTAAGAAAAATAAATACAACTATTATTTGATCAAAAACTTTGTCTTCGAACTTATACCTCAGATTTAAATCTTTGAAAATAACAAAAATAGATTCGATGAAATAGTTAAGCAAATTTGTAAGCATTTGAACTAGTTCCAGAAGCAGTTTGGTTTATTACAAGTTATATTTATGTTTCTAAAAGAATTATATTGTGTG
Source organism: Trichonephila clavipes (assembly GCA_019973935.1). Taxonomy (NCBI): domain Eukaryota; kingdom Metazoa; phylum Arthropoda; class Arachnida; order Araneae; family Nephilidae; genus Trichonephila; species Trichonephila clavipes. The sequence continues at coordinate 492,935 of BMAU01017908.1, forward strand.
TTTCTCTAAAATCCCATACAAGCAGAAAATTAACTTTAATTTAAATTCAGTCTTTCAATAAGTTATTAGAAATATCTTGGAAACATTAGAATGAATAACAGATTTAATATAGTAAAAACTTCAAAACAAAGTAAGAAAGAAATAGTTTTTTACATATATTATGTAACGAAGAAAAAGCCTTTCACTCATAACACTCATTAGACCCAGGTGTGTAAGTACTTTTTTATGAATTGTTTTGTTTAAATAGAAACACATTCATTCAGATGGAAATATAGAAAAATGCATTGCACAATATATATTACAAATTAAGCTAGTTTTTTATTCATATCAACTGATTTTATACTCTCCTATCACCAAGGAAAACAAATATTATAGTTTTTAAGTTAATGTTTTTTTAATCAAAAATTTCAGTCCTTACACAAATGTAAAAACAACTAAAACAGTAGAACCATAATCCAATATACAGCATTTTATTTTCAATGCCTTTTTTTTCTCAATGATTCACTTAAACAAGAAAAATAAAACAAACCAAAATCATATTTTTGAAATATTTATTCTGGAAATGACACATGCATATCATACATTCAAAAAATAAACAAGAATATAAGTGAGATTTTTGAAACAACACACCATCTATAAGTTATTTTTTATTGATTTTTTTTATAAACACTATATAATCAATACTATAGTCAACTCCATTGTTTTAATGTAATATATATTGAATTATTTGCATACTATTAGAAATGAAATTAATGCAAATTAAGAATAAAGCATTCATAATCTAGAAACACGATAAAAGGTTTAAAAGGTATGATTTTCTAAATATTACACATGAAGGCATGTATTTTTTTGAAGTTCACATGTATAAAAACTACTGTTCAAAAATACCACACATTGGAACAATATATATATATATCAGTACACTACACACCAAATATCTTTTTGGCATGGTTTTGAACTTACCGTATTTTCCTGTATATAATCCGCAGCGGCGTATAATCCGCGGCAGGTTTTAGGCCGAATAATCCAAAATATAAACTGCCGATAATGAATGCCATAAAGACAAAAAATACACAATATAATTGAAAATAGAAGTAAGAAATTGTACAGGGGAAAAAAAATTATTACGAAATGTCTTTTCAAATATGTATGATAATATTTTTTACGATAATCTCAATAAAACAAAAAAATTCTTTGCTACGGCCATCTATGTTTTGAGTTGTTAAACAAAACATTCCATGCGGAAAAAATCTTTCTTTTTTTTTTAATTTAGCAAGTTAACAGCAAAAAAATTTAGATCGAGACTGCTTCCCCACTGCCTCTTTCTTTTAAAATCCTTTTATTTATTTCTTCCTTTAATTCTGCCCAGTGAGGTTTACCAAAATGATCGGCACTTTAACGTCAATCACAATTTTCGAAGTTTGTCTTGTTTTTTCTCCACAAACGAATATTCAATTCGTCAACGTTGAAACCTTGCAGCTTCCCGATTTCGGTAGCCTTTTAAGTTTGTAGTGTAACTTCACACTTTCGCTTCAACTTGGTGAAAACTTTCGAAGGACTTAATAGCTCTAGTCAAGTGAGAAAATTGGAAATGGCGCCAGCGACTAATAACTAGTTTTTCCTTCCGAGGAATCGAATTCGTTTTTGAATGTAATTGGACAAAAACTAGTTATAGCTGAAATACGTCATCCGAGTCATGAAAGCGCCATCTGTTATTTATTTTATAAAATATAAACGGCATTTCTTCCAAAACTTTATTGTTCGCCTTTCTGATGGAGAATGTTTTTTCTCAGATAATCCGCGGCGGCGTATAATACGCACAACGAAATTTGAAGCTTTTTTAACACATAATTCGCGGATTATATACAGGAAAATACGGTAATTCAAATAAGATTTTAGTATCCAATAGTTTTAAATCTAAGATGATGGTCTCGCAATAAGAACTCAACATGAAAATAATTTAGAAGAATGGCTTACTCCTGACAAAAGAGGAATTACATTATGAAGCTCAAATGTTCTGTAAAAAACAGAACACAAGGTATTTAGAAATGCCAGAAAAAACAGAAAAACTATGGAAATCGGAATGTGGGGGAAATGGGAAAATAATAACTGTGTGTGTGTGTGCATTTAAAAGCGTAGGGTTCTTGATATGAATTGTTATAATTTCTTAATAGAGTTCTATTCTGTAATACAGAGTTAGTGTAAAAATGTAGTACAAGGAACCCCCACACTTTTACCACAATGACATTAATATTCTCGTTAATCATCTAATTCTTATGTTCAGTCCTAGGAAAGCCCCCACCCTTGGCGACAAACCAAAAAAGCGCCAAGCCAGAACGAGATGGCCGAAAGTGAATATAGCGGAACAAGGTGGATCGTAATGAAAATATATGTAAACAATACAAAAATTAATCAAACGTATTTAAGATATAAAAAAACAGAACTTATACTTTCTTACTGCTGATCTTTTCCGAGTGGAGAGTACAGCATGACAGCGGATTTTAACAAAAAGCCTTGAAGGCCTCATCGTTAAGAGAATAATCGTGGGAGCGCGGCCATAAATATTCTGCGAGGTAATGGTTGAACATACCCATTTGAAATCTCCGTTCAAATCCATCCAAGACAGCACTCTTTCTTTCGTATAATCCCATTCGCTCATTACATTTAGAACATTCATAATTCAAAGCAATCAATCCTTCCTTCCTTCATACACCATTTAATCAATTTTTTCTTGCAATTCGTATTCAACAAAGTATAAAATTCGAAGGTACATCCACTCACACACGTGCCATATTTCCAGCCCGGTACCCAACAACAAAATGACGCAATTTGAAATGCCCGCTGACAAAATACAAAAATTCCAGAAATAGGTTTACCATACATAATGTATCAAAATAGAATTACCAAGATGGGGCAATTATCGCCAACCAAAATAATTTGCTCCAAGGGTGTGGGCTCTCCTAGGACTGAAACCATTAGTATATTAAGATTTATTTTTTACTTTTTAGTACGATTAACTGTAAAAGCATTTTTTTACACTAAAATTTATTAAATTTATAGTGTTTCATGTACGTAAGACTGAACAGATTTCAGTACTTACGTACAATCAAAACAATCGCCAACTCTATTAATAATTCGCTGAATTGACAACTCCAATTGGTATTTACCTCTTATTGGCGACATTATATGAAATGACGCAACTAGTTGCAAATTTTCAGTGTGTCATCGGGGTTGCGAACTTGGTGAGTTATTAATAGAGTTGGCAATTGATGCGATATTTCATAAGTACCCTCCAATTTCCTGTGTTGTACATGCTGAATTGGCAACCAGGTGCTTCGTTTCCTATAATGTTGCCAATAGGTTGCAATAATATATAAGTAGGGGAACCTATGTACCTAGGGCCATATTTTTTCAATGCACAAAAACAGAGCCGCTGGCCTGTTTAAAAATGTGAAACTAATATGCAGTCATCATTATACTAACTACCATCCAATTGTAAATATAAGTACTTAAAATATTAATTTCTGTGAAATAAAAGGTTTTAAAAAAATTCACTGATGGCCCTAGGTACAATATCATTGTACCTAGGGCCTTTTCCAGAAAGTTAGGTTTCACTCTGAAATCATTAGAAAACAAATTTACACACATGAATTTAATAACAGAAACAATATGAGCTAATACATTGATTTATCATGTAACCATTTAAATTGCAATGTGCCAAATTATTAATGAATTGCACGTATTTTCATCCAACATTTAATTTAAAAAACTGGTTCCAAAAGTGAGCTGCATACATTGTCGTTCTGAAGTATCAACAGATTGTGGTTTAGGCAATTTGAACACAATATTTCTGTTGCCAAATTTATAAGTTTCTTCTTTATCATAAAGAAACTTATTTGAACGTGCAATATTCTTCAGAAATTTAACACTCTTGTGTTCTTATTTAACATCTATTACTTCTGCCGTATAAAAATGTTTAGTTTTTTGCATTGTATTTTTGTTAAATAAAAATCCCTCTTTTCAATAGTATCCCTTATATCAGTTACTGTAGAATTTGCATCATCAGTGGAATGTGAGAATCTTCAATATCTGATAATTCTTATATTATCTGCATTAGGTTTTGACCATTTTATTCAGTCAGGATTTCTAGGTATCTAAAAAAGTCAAGAATTTATAATTGCTCATTATGAGAAAAATTGATAAATTAAAAATTTAATTGAAATATCGTAAAAATCTGATTTAGAATTATATTATTTTTATAACTATAAAAATTGGGGCTTTCTTGTTAATTAAATGAATTCTTATGTTTGTATAAATAAAAAAATAATCCTGAGTAATAACAATAATGGTACATAACATTTTTTTATAAATCAAGCATGTTGAAAGTTTCAGAACAAAAAATACACTCCTCTCATTTTAATAACATCCAATAATAATAAAAAACTTGACTAAATCAAAATGGGTCAGATAATTAAGACCATTTTCCTCTTTTTATCATGAAAACTTTTTCAATGAAATAAGAACATAAAGAATATTAATTGCAATTGTACCTAAGTACAAGGCAACTATGTGGCCCCAGGTACAAGATTAGGTAATTTTATACAAAATGTCTTCTGCAGAAAACCCACACAGAAAGGGGATTTATTTAAAATCTTATTTAGTACTTAATGTTACAAACAAAATTATGTACAAGAAAAAAAATTCAAAGTTGATTAACTATAAAAGTGTGTTTTTTGGTTTTTTAAAACTATAATTTATTTTTCATTTTTTTCTATTTAGTTTGATTAACCATAAAAGCGTGTTTTTTGGTTTTATAAACTAATAATTTTACATTTTTTATTTCGTTCTACAATAAAAGCATGCTTTTTTTTCAATTTTTAAACTATCATTTATTTATTTCAAATTTCAAATAAAGTGGGCAATTGTTTTTATTATAATAAGAAATTACTGACATGAGTGTTTTCGCTTTAGAGTTGAAACTATCTTCTAGTCACCAAATCTGGAAATGGGAAATCGTTAATCGTCATGATCCTTATTAGGACAATGGAACAAAATTATTGTATTGTCATCAGTCCTTGACAAGTGTGCAAAATTTCGAATTAATCAGACCTTTTAGAGTGGGTAAAAATATAGTTCAAAGATACCGTTACATACAGGTGAAGCTTATAAAAGAGTCTAAAAAGATTACTAATTGAAAATGAAAATTTATTTTGTAAACTTGCCTTTTTCAAACCATGCAAGGCATTTTAGAGTTTAATATGAAAGTAAAGCTAAAATTATATATATATTAAGGTGATGGCGGGCCATTAGTTTAACACCTTACATGACATCTAGATGGCGTTGGCTATTGCGAAATTTTTGGCACAAATATTTGTGTTAAGATTCCCAAGATGGGCAATAAATTTCTCTCTCGGGTAACCTTTTCAATGAAATTCTCCCCTTCAGCGAAAGGGAACACGCGGGGGGCTAAGGGAGGGTGATGGTCGTCAAACTAGTAAAATAAATGTTAGCTCTTTTTTTTTTTTTTTTTTTTTTCGGGCGAGGGGGTTAAAGCAGCAGAGTGAATTTTGACCATGAAAGACTTCTCATGTCTGGACATTGGTCAATCATCAAACTTTTTCAACTCTTGGACCCCTTAGAACTGTAACATGTTTTCGAGGAAACCCCTTCTTCGCTGAAGGGAATATATCTTAAAATAATATTTAAAGTATATAGATAAACATATTTTTGATATTATATGTAAAGACAATTTTAAAAAAATATTTTATTTTTTATTAAAAACTTTTATGATGTAATTTTAATGTTATTTACTCATTGATAATATAAATTTGTGATCCAAATGTCACCTACGCATGCATTATACTTAGTAACTGAGATATGTGTTCACAATTTTTACACAAACTATCGACGTATAAGCTTTTTGAAATTATCTGCAGTAGCATTTCATATTCCGTATTCAATTCGTTTTTGTATTTTGTTTTTGTTGCCAATCGCGTTAAAAATATTTTTCACTTTCTAAATACATTTTTGTGAATGGCATGAAAATGTTCATAGCTGTGTGAGAAATTCTGCGTATATAGCATGAATTGGTAACCTAAGATATAGGTCTTCTAGCTTAAATTTAAATTTTAGCATCGAATATGTTCATATGTCAATAAATTTTTTTATCTTCTTCATTATAGGTGTTTTTCCCCCACAAATGTAAAAGGTTTCAAAACATTGTACTAACTAGTATAAAATTACTTCGTGGAACTCGGGATAGCAAACAATAGTATATTCACAATCTACTGCATAAAATAAAGTTTTAAAATTTATTTATTATATTACAATAAAAGTTTAAAAAATTTTCAAATTATGTATAAATAAAATTTTTAATTTTAGTCTATGATCTTTAGATAATTGTGGCTAAACGAATTTCATGAGAACATAAATCCATTTTGCATACATATTTGTAATTTTTCTTTCCCATTTTTTTTATTGGGACTCGTGGAACACAGTTGGTCGATCAATTCTCTAGATAAATGATCTACAGAACGAAACTGTTTAATTTTTCCTGAACAAATGATTTTTAAAGGAAGAATAGGTGGATTTAAAGCAATGAAAAATTAAATTTCACGTTTTAATGAACAAACAGTATGATACAATTTTACTTTTATACAATAGAACAGGGGTTGGCAACCTATTTCACGAGAGGTACAATTCTCAGTGGTACCCTGAATTACTCAACAAATGTGTCAATTTTTGAGAGGATGGAAGATGATAAATTTATGATGGTCCTTATTATACGAAGATCTCCAGAATTATGGACAATTGCGAAATTTCGAAAAAATCGGAAAGATATCTCGAAACATAAATTTACAGCTATTTTGTGAATTATTGGATGTCATTACTGGTGAGATTTGATTGTTTGAAAAGAGAAGATCGCGTGCATTCTGCTCTCCGCTTTTGGTTGATTTCGAAAAAGGGAAGGAAAAAAAAATTCTCTCTGTAGCGCACTTCCTTCAATATATAGTTGATGGATTAATAGGAGAACCTGCTTCCCGCAGGGAAGCTCAATCTCCAATCAGGATTAACTGGGTGAGTTGCATGAGTTCAGCTTTCACTTAGCCCTTTGCTGCTTTATTATAAAATATTGTGTGAGTAATTTAAAGTGTTAACATGAGAAATTAATAATTTACTTTTGTGTAAATATAAATGAGAATTTAAGTGTTTTGTGATTGATTAAATGCATTTGTGTTGTTCGTTAAGTGTGAATGATTAATTAAATTAAAGCCATGTCCGCTATAGCGGACTTTAAGAAAATGGAGGTCGGAAAGACTTTCGGCACAGGGTTACCCTCACCGTCGGAAGAACCGCCTCGTCTGAATTTCGCCCAAAATGAGCGGGTATTTGACTGAATTAGCTTGAGGATGTGTGGTCCAATCAGGGGACAGCCTATGGTGGCTCTTAAGGAGTGGGTGTGTCAATAGGAATTGAGTTTGGGTGCCGAGGCGATCCCAGTGCTCGCTTCGCTATTGGCCGGCTTGCTCTGTTCCTATTGGTCGAGAGTAAGTCTAGTATAATTTTAAGTTATTTTAGAAGAATTTTAAGGATTTAAGCGATTAGATTAAAATATTGCGCGGTCTGTTAAATGATGGATTAATTACATATTTTTCTATTCGAGCAATTGCTCGGTTTGTATGATTATCTATATTATTGAAAAATTTTGTAGCTATTTTTTTGAAGAAACATTTTAGAGTTTTAAGTTTGATTGCGACTCTGATATCGTCATTCCTAACGTACCACGGAGAATCCGTGATAATTTTAATAATTTTATTTTGAGCTGATTCCAGCATCTTGATGTTAGAATAGGCTGCGTGGCCCCAGATTGGACTTGCATATTGTAGAATTGGTCTGAGAACGAGTTTATAAATAAGCATTTTATTTCTTAAGGATAAACATGATTTCCGTGCGATTAAGGGGAAAACTTTAGCGACGGAAATATTGAAATTTCTACGTATTTGTATAATGTGTTGTTTAAAAGTGAGTCTTTTATCTAGGGTTACTCCTAGGTATTTGGTGCTTTTGGACCAGGGTACGTGCGTGTTGTGTAGATATAATTTCGGTGGTTCTTTTTTAATGTGGTGTGAAAAAAGAAGACGGCCTCTGTTTTTGCTACATTTAAAGCAATTTTCCAAGTAGAGAACCAGTCTTCTAGTTTGGCTATATGTTTGTGTAAGAAGTGAGTAACGAGTTGTAATTCGTTACTTTGTGCCAGGATCGCCGTGTCGTCGGCAAACATGCAAATCGTGGATTGGCTGGTTCTAGGGATGTCATTTACATATATATTAAATAATATTGGAGAGATGGAACTGCCCTGGGGCGTTCCAGCGTTGATTTTCCTATTAGTCGAATGAATATTGTTTACTTTGACCGCGAAGGATCTGTTAGTAAGGAAGGAAGAAATTAATTTAATTAAGTGGGAGGGGTGTTAATTTTGATTAATTTGTAGAGTAGCCCCACATGCCATACTCTATCAAACGCTTTCTGAATATCTAGGAAAACAGCTCCGGTTGATTTCCGGTCGCGAAATCCTGTCTTTATGTACTCCACCACCCGCAGAAGCTGGTGTGATGTGGAGAGTCCGGCTCGAAGCCGTGTTGTTGGGGAATTAAAATGTCGTTATCGTTGAGATGTTGACAAAGTCTTTTGAATAACTTTCTCAGTAATTTTACTGAGAACAGGTAATAATGAAATTGGGCGGAAACTATCTGGGAGAGTAGGGTCTTTCCCAGGTTTTAGGATCGGAATAACCGAAGCTGTTTTCCACATTTTTGGGAAGTATCCCACTGTTAGAATATTATTTATAATATTAGTTAATTGGAAGACGACCGATCTATTGAAATGTTTGCACATTTTGTTAGTAATGCCCTCTCGGCCTGGGGCTTTTTTAATTTTAAAGTTGTTAATTATTTGAACTATTTCAGAGGGTTTAGTAATAGAAGGTGAATCGTCGAAGTTATTTTCGTTGTTGAAGAACCTAGTAACCAGCCTTATGTGGTTGTTGTCTTGAGTTGGGTTTGAGATGTTATTAAGCTGAAATTGGCTTTCTAGCGAGTTCGCTAGTGTTTCAGCTTTTTCCTCGTCTGTGTAGGCGATCCCGGTCTTCCTTCAATAGAATCCTCCCCTTTCTCTGCAGGGGGAAGAGGGCCACAGTCTTTATGACTGTGAAACGAAATACTTGTTCTTTTGGGGCTGGGGGGAGTAAAATAGTGTTGAATCTTGACCATGAGAGAGATCTAAAATGGCTTTCTTACTTTTTCGACTCATGGATTCTGATAATTTGTTATGAATGCTTTATTCGTTTCTAACTATGGAAAAATCCTATGTATTTTGCAATCTAAATTTTAGGAGCTGTTCTTGTTTTAATATAGATTTTACCGTCAAATGTCTTTTAAAATGTCAATAAGTTGTTCGCTCTCCTTGATTATAGGTGTTTTATCCACAAATAAAAAAAAAAAGTTCATTTTCCATTACAAAACGATTTAGTTGTGCAAAAACAATGTATTAACGTGAATAAATTTGTTTTGTTGGTCCCGGTACAGTAAACAATGGAATATTCACAATCTAGTAGGCACTACATATAAAGAAAAACGATTTAATATTCTTTTATAATGGAATAATAAATGTTTCTAAAAGTATTACAAAATAAAGTTCTTATGTACAAAAAAAAAAAAAAAAAAAATGTTTCAGAAATTTCCAATTAGGTATACACTTACACCTGTATTACATTATTAAAGGTTTAAGGGAAACAATTTTGAATAGAGTTTTCTTTAAAAAAGTAGTTTTAAATGTTAAAAAGGTTAAAGGTTATCAATTTTGATATTTTTCTAAGATAGTATGCAGCTATTTCATTAAAAAAACTGGTTAATTATGGTTTTGACCATTATTTTACGTATGTTTGTAAAATAATTTTTAAATTTAAAAACATTTTTATAAGAAATGGTACGTAAAATGAAAATAAGCATTACAAAATTATTTTATGTTCAGCAAAAAAAAAAAAAGGAAGAAAGAAAGAGATATTTTGAATTTAAAAATTACTTTTGTAACTTTAGAGAACGATTAAAATATCATTATAAGGGAGAGAAAATAGGCTGGCAATTAATTATCAAGCACAATTAATCAAGCATATAATATATAAACATTGCTTTTATTTTTCTAAGAAATTTATGTTTATTTAATGAATATATGTCAATAACAATTTTCAATTTGGAAGTTAACATTATATTTAAATCAAAGAAAATTGCATTATTGTTTAATTTTTGGGCATATTTGGTAACAAAATAATAGTTTCATTCTATGTAGGAATCCAAATAAATGGCTAAGTAAAAATATATTAATTATAAAAATATATATCACGGACAGTTTTTTACGGTATCCTGTTCGAGAAGATATAGGAGGTCACAGTAGGCAAGAGTTCATGGTTACGGACTCGTGATCGACGTGGTGTTGCATCGTCGGTTTGAATTCTGGTGTCCCTGCTGAAGATCCGCTATGTAGAATTGATTGATTGAATGATTGAATATTAACGTCGCACTGTTCAGCTACACGAGGGCTTTTGGCGACGGACCACGTAATTTTGAACCATGGTCAAGTGACGTGGACGACACCTGAGCTGGCACCCCCTCTCCTAACTCCCACACCACACCAACGGGAGGACGTTTCAGCTCTCGACAGATTTAACGTGCATCGCTGCCCCACGGCGGGTCTTTAATGGTATTGGGCTCGAACTCGTGGCAAGGCAAGCCACGGTCCGATACCTATACCACTCGGCTACCGCGGCCGTCCGCTATGTAGAAGGCTGAACCTCAAAGCAGATGTTTGAAGTAGATGATACTATATGTTGCTAATGGTGGAAATTTTGGGAGATTGCGGTTCCAGCTCTGATTTCGTCCTCGTCACTTGATCGAAATGACGAGGTCAGTCATAGTCCCAGTGAAGCTTCAAAGCTTGACGTTAATCAAATAATCATTCGATAATATATAGGTTTCATTTCTAATCTATATCAATCATTTTCTGTTTTTGCTTCTACTAGATTCCTCTATACATAACGGCTCCCTCAAAGGCATATTTCGTGGTGCTCTTCCATCAAGAATTTCAGGAAGAACACATTTAAAATAAAAACTTTTCTATAGTTTTGGAATAATTCCTTTCAAAACTCTTCGTTTGCCTCTATACGCAGAGTTAACGAATCCTTTTTGCACCATAAATACAGATCACACCATTTCCGTTGTGTAATAAATAACTGACCTTGTATTTGAAAGTAAAATTTATGATTTAATGGTAAATAGATTCCCCTTTCATTGGAAAATTTGAAACCTAGACTATTTTTATTTTTTTTGTAATTAAAAATTCCAGCAGATTTGATTCAAATCTCGCAGAATAAGGGCATTTAATTTCTATGAGTCCATCATCACCAACCAATCCATCGGGTGAAGCACACAAAAAGGGTTTATCTTTGTCCACAAATAAGCCACATATTTTTACTTCAGTTGAATATTCCCTCTCATACTGCTTCCGAGCGATCTCTTCGTTTGCCAATCCATATTTCATTGCTGTATTGCATAAGTCTCTACCATACACAATGCGCATCACAAGCTTCGAAAACACGGAGTAGATTTTTCCTGCAAGCAATTTCTTTGAAAAAGATGAGAGTCTCAACGATCTCTCATATCTCCATCGTTCAGAAGATGCTTGCTCCCTAGTTTCGCTCTCTAAATCATAGATATTTTGTACTTTTAATTTTGAAAGATGGTTTTCCATTAAATTATCGTATATCTGTACTGGCACATGCTTTAGACATGTAGCGAACATTCATTACACTGAATTTTTCTTCGAATTTATTCGAATCTAAGCTGCACTTTTTTCCCGATACTTAGGCTACAAAAATTCTGGAGCAGCTTTTAGATTCGAAGACTGAAAAAAAGTTTTTAATGCTGGTAAAGTAAATTAATTATTCACTTTTTTATTAATTCGCCTTTATTATTTTTTTTTAATTTCTTTTAGTTAGTGATTGAATATAAATGTCATATTGATCAGCTACACGAGGGCTTTTGGTGACGGACCTCGTAACTTTGAACCTAGTCAAGTGACGAGGACGACACCTGAGCTTGCACCTCCCATCTCCTAACTACCACACCAATGAGAGGACGTTTTAGCTCTCAGATTTAACGTTCATCGCTCCCATACACGACAGAACTTCAGCGGTACTAGGCTCGAACTCATGACACGCCAGCCACGAGTACGTTACCTTGACCACTAGGGGTATCGCAGCCACTTTTCATTCCGTAAATATATCATATATCGATAATATATTTTACACTATTTTTTTTCACAAAAATGTGCTGAGAATTTGGGGTGCGGCTTAGAATCTGAACATAATTAATTGAAAAAATAAGTTTCTGTTAATTAAATTAGAAAACAATATTTTGTGTTAATAATTGTTCCAATGGTTTATGGTAAAGTTTTACGTCAAATATAAAATCGATGGGAAAAAAATTTTTGTTAGTTAAAAAGAAAATAATAATATAATAATAATAATTGCATTACAATAATTAGATTAAAATTTTAATTTGTGAGCAAGGAGTAGTAATTTGTGTTCTTTAGAGTTAATTCACAACTTTCGATCAAGTATAAAAGTAAGTATACTTTCATTCTTCGTTAAGTCATTTCGCAGAATTTAAATATTCTTACAGACATTCCTTCAATAACAGACAAAAAAAAAAATCTAAGCTGTATAATTATAAACGATTTTTTTAAAGCACACATGCAGAAAATATTTAAAACTTTCCTAAATCGGAAAGTTCGTCAGATTTGAGATGTTAAATCTCTGTACATCATAAATCTTTTCCATTGTCCACTATTTGTAACAATTTGCAAGTTACCATAATTTCAGCTGGCGACTATATTTCAGAAAGAAATCGCCAAAAATAAGTATTCGTAGCCAAGAATAAATTCGCTTTTCAAACGATGGTGGTGCCATCTGTTTGAGATAGTCCTAACTACGCCAAAAATAATTCAGAATGAACTTAAAATTTAAAAAAAGTTAATTAAGAAAAACATAAAACTTAATTCTGGCTACACTAGTCCAAAGAGGGAAGCTTGCTTTCTTATATACTATTTAATTCTACTCTAAAAAAATGTTTTTTTCTGTTAAAATGTCTTTTGCGTTTCCACCTCCTATACTTTAACATAGAAAAGTCAAATTTCATTTTGCAAAAATGCTGAAAACTGTGTAATTTTCCAAAAAATCAAAATTCAAAAAACACTATCCTTTAAACAATTATTTTCTTTATATCCGTAAAAAATTTTATTATCATTGGAGCTTTTTCCTGCCCACAAATGTCTTTGCCGTTTCATCCCTATCCTTTAACATTGACCGAAAACAGCCTTAAGATGATCAACCATTCTCCTTTTACAGGTCCTGTCCTTCCTCCAAAAGTGTCCTCCTTTTTTCAATATTTTAAAACAGATCTGCTAATCTCTGTATTCAGAGATGAACCAAACATGCTTCCAATATGTCGAAGAATAGTCTGAAATAAATATCACAGGAAATAACAGTTTTCAATGGTGTTTTTTGACTTAATCGCAAGTAAATTGGGCAGATATAGAAAACTGTGATTTTTTTATCAAAAGAAATGCTTTCCTGGAACTAATGCACCACGTGAGTCCTTTCAGTTGGTAATTTATGGACAAGTCAGAAATCGAGATTGAATGTTTATATTGTTTAACTGCAGTACTTACAGTAAAGATGAAAGGTAATTTTTGCTCCAAAATTTCCGATAAATTAGAAAATAATATATTGAGAAACGAAAAAAAGTATTTTTGTTTGAATTAATAAAATGTTTCATATATTTACGTTGTAACATTTTCTTAAATTTTTCGTTCTTCTTTTCATTGTAAAAAAAAAGTGGTCACGTTAAAATTATTCCTAAGTAACACAAATATTTGCGTGAATAATTTAAACAATATGACTTATTATGAATCAAGTAAATTACATTACATTTATAACACTTATCCGCCAAAATAAGGTAAATATTTTTATCCCATTAAATTTTTCGTTTAAAGGCAGTAACTTAAGAAATACAAATGAGAACATTTAACTCAAAAATCAAAACAATCTAGTACTCATGTGTTCTTCCGCGGGTAGCGTGGTAGATACGAAAAATAGTTCTGAAGATTTATGAGAACTAAATTTGTTGTTGAACCCCAATTTTTAAAATATGTGTAGCCGGTATATTAAAAGAACTTCTGTAATCCTGAATATCTTTTTTGATTTGTTTGAGAGTGTTAATTAACCCTACTTTCGGATTTTGAGTACATGCAAGGTTTTATATTCGATAAAGCCATGTGATCAAACCTGATACAAATATTCTCACTTCAAAATGAGTATGTCTTTGTGATCATTTTTGAGTATGTCTTTTTTCTCCGTGTAGAACTATTTTTTAAGCAGACTGGTACATTTTCTATCTAGCCCAATCCTGCTAAGTTTAGGTTAACGAAGTACAAGGTGAGTACAAGTGATGGACCTGATTTAAGAAAATCATATTATCAAAACCACTGCCCATATTACAATAAGTGATATATGAATGTAAAGCAGGGATGTCAAACTCACGGGCCATATGTGACCCACAACGAACATTTTTGCGCCCCGGCCAATATACCGGCACACAATAATATATAATAAAATTACTAACTGACGCATAAAAATAAGATAGATGGAATTCACTAAACGTTTTGTGAATTAGATTTTTTTCTCGCTATTAAACAAAATGCATACATTTTCTTTGAATATACCATGATTATGTAAATACAGTACCTAGGTTTCTACGCATATTGATTTTTTTTAGACCCATCTAAAGTTAAACCTTGTTTATTTGGCTCAAGCTAGTCTTTGAGTTTGACACCTTTGATGTAAAGAGAAATATACCAAGTTCTTTTTTTTCTAATAAGAATGTTCGATGAGTGACCTATTTGTCACACTGCTTACCTCCAATCTGTATATTCCAGTTTATTCCATACATTTTGTAGCATCGCTCTATCAATTGTTTGTAATGCTGCATAAATGTTTACTTGC
The DNA here is from genome assembly GCA_019973935.1 of Trichonephila clavipes. NCBI lineage: Eukaryota > Metazoa > Arthropoda > Arachnida > Araneae > Nephilidae > Trichonephila > Trichonephila clavipes. The sequence goes on from BMAU01017908.1 coordinate 508,050, forward strand.
CACCCTGTGTTATTTGTCATATTTATTTTTAAAAAAATGACATGTTTTGAAATTTAATTTTTTTTCCATACCATTTTTTAAGGTATTCTAATCTTACGGGCTGCGATTCTCATAGACTTCCTTGAATTTTGAACAGAACTCTACTTCGCCCTATGCATTGCTTTTTCTGAGACGCTTGGCATATAAGAAACTTGTTTTCTAAAATTGGTTATCATTGTACCATCACAGAATATTCTTGATGGTTTTTGCTTTTTTACCCCGACGATTTCTAAATGCACGTTGAACCGAAATATCTGAAAAACCTTGTGCATATTCTAATATACAAAAACTCATCTCTATCATTGTCGACATGTTTGTATTTCAATCACAATAATCTTCAATGTACTGTTGATAATTGGTGGGAAAAAAAAGCTTGCTATATTTCTCTTTAAATTCATGTGTTACTTATTGTGATATACACAGTAGTTTAGAAAGTATCATTTCTAAAAATCTTGTCAATCATTTGTACTCACCCTTTTTTTTGTTTAAAAAATGTGAGTTGATCATTTTTTTGTAAAGGGACTGGGCAGATGTAGTAATCCTGATAACGGAAATTCTGTGAGTCTTATCAAATGTAGCACGATATACTCTGAAATCAGTGTGCATAAAATATTGTTCACATTAATTCTTAAGTAAGTATTTGCATTGGAAAATTTAAATGTTAATGATTATTTAGACTGTTGTAGTATAAAATTATTGAAAGTTTTATTTATCTGAAATCTATGAAAATTGGAAACTCATGTTATTTTGTTTAACTATATATACTTGTTGTGCTACATTTTTTCAATATTGATGGCTGTTTCTATTTTCAGAGGAACAGGAAAATTTAGACAAGTGAGGAATTCCAGAATCAAATCAACACAAGACAGAAAGTAAACAACGTAAAAAAAAATGCAAGATGTCTGCAATAAAAACTATACAATTTTTTTAGAGAAAAGAAGATGACCTACTTAAAAATGTAGGGTTTTCTATGTTAAAGGGGGGAAGATTCTTAAGGGGAAATTGAAAAGATTCAGTCTTAGGAATTTAGATTTTTAGATCTCAAATTTCTATCTTCTCGCTTACAGTTCATCATTAGCTATAGAAAGATTTTACCGTTATCGGAAATATTCTGCTTTATATCTTGATCATTCCTTTTTTAATGTTATTATTTCTCTTTAAAAATTAGATTTTTCTTTTATCAAAACGCTATTTTAGCTTTTTTTTCTAAAAAGGGGGTGTGGCTGAATTGCCTAATTTGTTTTCAAATGAAGTTTTATTCAACTTCTAACTTTCCGACATGCACAAGTGATATATCAATCGAAAGATAATAATGCAAAGAATAAGATTAAATAAAAATAAAATTCGGTCATTTTTGGGGTACCAAGTCCTCTTAATGATATAATCGGTATGCAATCGTACAGTATTAGTGAGTTAGTATTTGGATTTTAGTCATCTCTAGACAGTTTGTGATGCATTAGTAATGGTATCTTCTACGAATTTAGCAACATACTACACAAATAAACACATTGAATTATTAATGGCTGTAAGATGTTAATATCCTCATCATCTACACGTTTTTTGTATACCTAATAATGATTCTTTAGCTATTCTCTAGAACTTATACAACAATAAGTTTTTAGCTCAAAAGTTTTTTCTTTTAGCAAAACATGGAAATGGAAGGATATATGAATATATTTTCATTTAGATATATCAAAAAAATAATTACTTAAATAAATAAAATAATTTACATATATGAATATAAAAAAGCTCACAAAACATAGTTAATTATTTAATAAAAATCACTGTATAATTTCTCCGGAGAAAAAGAGTTCTTGAGATTTATTATTTTCAAAAATTTCCTTTTTCATATGTAAAATTATTTTCATATTAGGTACTATTTACAGGTCATTACCCTCTAAATTGTTTCAAATTTTCGTCAAGTTGGAGAATAACATTACACATATGGTTATCTTGATTTTTATTGTTTGGTACTGTTTGCTATAATGCTTATGTAAATGTGATCGTTATTTTCAATTGGTTTATTTTTATTGTCGAATGACTATTAATTTCAAGTGATTCGATATTTTAAGAAGTTTAACCATTTCTATACACTGGACTGTATTGTTATAGTTTCAAGTTCTATTTTCGTGATTTCTTTCTGTCGAATAATGAATATTTCAGAAATTTTTCGTGAGTACCAGGATCACTTTGTAAAACAGTAGGAGGTTTCAGCGTTTAATTGTTATGGACTAATAGATTTAGCAAATTCGTCTATTTGGTCAATGTTATTTGCTAAGAGATAAAATTTATTTTTGAAGTTATACTTCTTATTGCGCGTTTGGGAAAAAGGATGAGGGTAAATTTTTACAATGCGCACTCCCACCGTCATGGATGCGCGCGCATACCGTCACGGCACATTAATCAACGTTTTTCAACGTCACGGCGTTTAACAACGTCACCTTTTGACGGTCGGGACAGCCTGGGAAAAAGGGTCTGAATTTTTGACCATCCATTTGCGAAATTCCTTCCCACGAATTAGGGAAACGTCTGGAATTTTCCTACGCCTGTCGGCACCACTCTTAACAATTAGGGGAAAGAGTTTCGTAACTTAGGTTTTAATAGCATTATTGTTAGAAATTATTAATCTAAAAACTGTACCTTTTTTTCATAATATCTCTTGAATTTTTATTTTTTGTAAGATTGGAATCACTTATTATATGTTTAGGATGTTCACTTTAAATTCAGCGAAATTAGTTACTATTTGAAAATGTTATTTTGCAATTCATTAGTTTCATTGTAAAATATGCGTTTCTTTTATTTTAAGGAAGATCTACATATTTTTTATTATAATTAAAAGCATTTAAATTTTTACATTTCGAATTTGAAAAAATATGCAGAAAATATTTATTCAATATTTTGTAAAATATTACTGTTATGGAGATATATTCATAAGAGGGAATAGTATAAAATTCAGTCAAACATTTTACATTTTCTTTTTTATTGAATTTATGAACAAGAAAAATTATTTATATTCTTAATTATATATTCCATAAGAAACCATAGGATACTCTCTTTATAGTCTCCCTTCTAAAATAACTATATTAAACGCCGAATTAAAATAAATTCACCTTTATTTAAATGCCTATAAAATGAACGAAAAGATTTATTGAAATATTTTTAACTTAGCAACAATAGAAACTACAATTGTTTCTTTACAGTAAATTATTTTAAATAAAAGGGATGCATTCCTCTGCTATAAAAGTTAAAATCATACGGCCAATTATTTACAAATTACTAAAAGCATCCTCTAAATTTACATTAATTTAAATATACAAAGCATGTTTATTTATTTTTATGAAAAAGTGTTTTTACAAGATTTTCTGGTCGTAATTTTATATCCTTTTCTAATTTTAAATAATTTTTAAATAGAGTTTATCCATATAAATGTATCTAATTATAAAACTAAAATTTTATTTCTAAGAATGTCCCTAAAATTTTAAGACACATTTACCTTTTATAATAGACATACTTAAATTCCTGTTTAATTTAATTGAGTTCCAACCCTCCTCTTTCTCCCAAACTTTTTAGACAGTCATAAAAGCGTGATTCTTACTGATTAGTGTTGGGGATAAGGATGATAATGTTATTTTTTCTGCTCTTTTTAAATCTTCAAAAACATGCATATACTCTGAAAATGGAATTATTTATGCAACTTCATATAATAGTATTACTTCTATTTGTTATTCTTCCGTGTTCTTTTTTGATAAATGCCCACTGAAGTGGGGAAAATTACTTTGAGTCAAAGATAATATTCAGTCATCTGAGTGTAAATCAATTGCTTTTCATTAAATGTTAAATACAGTAAATTATTACTTAATCCTAGTTCATCATGACGTATAAAATTTAATCACGCATGGTGACAGAGAATATTGTGAAGCATTGAATATCGCAAAAATGGGTGATGACACAGATAATTTTTATCCAATTGCAACTGAAGCATTTTTGCTGAAATAAAAGGCCATTTGATTTAACTTAAATAATTGCATTATAAATATATATATACACTGGTGTGCAAAAATTAAGGACGAAGAGTCGAAAAAATTAGCATATCAGCTGAACGAAGAGGCAGAGCGGACAGAAAGATCAATCAGGAGATTAAGTAAGGTGATGTACGGTAGCACATGCGCAGATATGCAGGTAAACGTAATGGGGAGTGTCTGAGTAGTATAAAGCATGTTGTCGTGTAGATCAGTATTTCCACCCGAGAAGAAAGAGATTGCACGCTGTATAGCAGTTAAAAATCACACCGAGTTGCTGCCTCAGCGAGAAATGGCGAATAATCAATCTGTTAGACGACATCTGGATGCTTTTACCAGGTCGAATCATTTGGGAAGTTGGAGGAAGGCCGCAGTGTGACAAGTGTGGCTGCAGAGTTCAGGAGTGCTCACAGCATCGTTTCAATGACTTTGGAGACAATTTCAAACTACAGGAACAGCTATCCGGGGTTCAGTAGTGGTCGTCCACGAGGAACACACCCGCAGATGACCGGTACATTGTCTTACAGGCCAGAAGAAACAGGCGGCAGACAGCGGGAGAAATCGCTAGACACACGGCACAGGCGACTGGACGACCGATATCGCGTTTTTACCGTGGCCAGAAGACTGCACGGTGGTGGACTGTTTGCACGACGCCCTGTACGGTAACTTTAACGCCTGCCCACCGGAGAAGGCGTTCTCTGTGGTGCCGGGAACACCGGAATTGAGAGACAATGAATGAGGATTGAGTACTCTTTTACAGATGAGAGCAGATTCAGTTTGAGTAGCGATTCTCATCGCATACTCATCTGGAGAGCGGGGAAGCCGCAATCATCCCTCGAACATCTTTGAAAGGGACAGGTATGGAGAAGTCGGGTGATGTTCTGGTTTGGGGAGAGGCATCATGCTTGGTAGTCGTACAGACCTTCACATCTTCGACGCAAGTTCGGTCAACGGGACCCGTTATTGTAACGAGATTCTTCTTCCATATGTGCGTCTTTTTAGAGGGCGCTATGGGGTCTGCAGTTCCTTCAGCGGACGACAATGCACCATGTCATCGCACAGTAGCTGCTTTCTAAACAGCTCTTAGAAGAGAGTGAGGATATTGAACGTATGGATTGGCCGGCACGATCTCTGGATCTCAATCCCATCGAGCATGTATGGGATTTTCTATGCAGACGCTTGGCAGCTCGTACCTTACCACCAGTAACGATTCGGGAGCTTCGATTGGCGCTGCAAGACGAATGGGCAGTCCTCAACAACTCATTGACACCCTCATTCTCAGCATGGGCATACACTGTGAAAAACCTGCCAGCAGTCAGGGGAGATCTATCCCCTTACTAAAGACCGGATGTTTTTCTTGCTGGACACCCATCACAGGATAGCTGGCCTTCAGTCGCATTGCGCTCCATGCTACTTTTTCAATCAAGCTTCTTTTTATTCCTCTGATTCTCTTTTAGTAAGTGTTGCCCATTTTACACATGTCCTTACGTATTGGGATCTTACGGTATTAAATGTGTTGATTTGGAAAGCTTTGTACAAAGTTATATTGAAAAACGGTCTCGTCCTTTAATTTTTGCCTCCAGTGTATATATACTTTAATGAAGCGTGCAAATAAAGCAAATATCATACAAAAGAGGATAACCTAAATGAAATTGGGATTTGTA